>VXCM01004087.1:0-10510 GCA_014773175.1 Lucifuga dentata
GACAGCATCAGGTAACGACAGCATCAGGTAAAGAACAGCATCAGGTAACGACAGCATCAGGTAATGACAGCATCAGGTAAAGAACAGCATCAGGTAACGACAGCATCAGGTAATGTCAGCATCAGGTAATAACAGCATCAGGTAAGAACAGCATCAGGTAACGACAGCATCAGGTAAGAACAGCATCAGGTAACGACAGCATCAGGTAACAACAGCATCAGGTAAAGAACAGCATCAGGTAACAACAGCATCAGGTAATGACAGCATCAGGTAATAACAGCATCAGGTAAGAACAGCATCAGGTAACGACAGCATCAGGTAAGAACAGCATCAGGTAATAACAGCATCAGGTAAGAACAGCATCAGGTAACAACAGCATCAGGTAAGAACAGCATCAGGTAACGACAGCATCAGGTAATAACAGCATCAGGTAACGACAGCATCAGGTAAGAACAGCATCAGGTAATGACAGCAGTTAAGGGCCATACAGGGTCAGAAACATAAAGCGAGGCAGAGCTGGCTAACAGGAACAGGCAGGAATTATGTTCAGGAAACACAGAAGTGAGCAAACAAGTCATTCAGGAGGCAATACTCAGAGTCAGAGTGAATAAACAAGTGTCTCCAGGAATGCTGAACAGGGAGGCTGGAACTTTCCAGAAAGTTCAAGAGCTGATCTGACAGGAGGAAAGCGGCTGGGATTTATGCTGCCAGGTGTGGTAGACAGGTGACCAGCCGGAAGCAGCAAAGCTCAAACATGACAGTTGGTGGATGAAAGGGAGGCAACAGGACCAAACGTTAAAGGACCATACCAGCGATTTAGCATGTTTAAGCCCAATAAATACTACCCACATACATGTTATGTTACTGACAACCATTTTCCAAAACATAAACCATATTTTAATTTTTCTGTTACTTACTGTTCCTGTTACTTACCACCGAGACATGGCTGCCTTCACTTTCCACACCGGTTCTAGCTCCTCCTTCAGCCCTTCATATTTCTTCTGCTTTTTGTTAACCAATTTTGACAACTTGGAATTGATGGCATATATATGTATGTAAATATATGCCCAGTGGTGTGCCGTCAGGGCCAGCAAAGCCTTCTCCGCTGGCCTAGAGATTGTCAGAATCATCAAATTCTGTTTTTATAATTTAACATATATTTTATTAATGCTATCTGTATTTTATAAAGTTCGTTCCCATCAGTTTTGTTATTAACATCATTTCATCGCTACTCTCTCCATCAGTTTTGCTGCTTCCAGTGCAGCTCATAGAAATTAGAGCTTTTATCCAATCAGATTTTCCCCCTGTGCTGTCTCCAGGTAAAAAAATCTAGCCTGAGGCCTTCAGAATCTCAGTGAATCCCCTCTGCTATTCAAGCAAATGGGACAATGTTGTTGATTGTCATATTCTTTAACCAATCAGATTTTGAGTTTGCCATGTTGGGCGTATTCTTTTATACATCAGGGCCTTCTAGCTGGTCCTGGCCTACATCATCAGAGTACAGCATTATGCTAACAGCTAAACAGCCTGCCAGAAATTCATCAGAAGAAGAAGAGAGCCGGTTAGCTTAGCTCAAGTAAACCTAGCTAGCATGTAACGTAGCATTAATGTTTATTTAAACTTTCATTCTTGACGTTTAGATTTTTAGATGTAGTGCTTTAGATTTTTTGTTTAGATTTTTACTTAGTCCTGTTGTTTTTTAACGCACAATGGCTGAAGGAGGAGAAGAAATGGATTTACAACGCTTTTTTTCACATTTTGGAACTGAAACACACCGATAATGTACAGCCGTGTGGTTAAACTCTTTCTAAAGACAGAAAGGAGGATGGACTTTGTCTTCAGATGATGAGCAGCTTTGGTAAGTCTGATGGATTTTTATGTGGCTGGAATCTGTGGAGAAGCCTGTTGAATCTGATTGTGTTATTTGTGTTTTACAGCATTTTTGCTTACTTGCTGGTCGTATGAGTAAATGTGATGGTTGTTGTGAGTTTGTTCTTGTTTCTTTGGTAATGACACTGATTTAGGCTATGCCATGTTTATATGTGATGCAGCATCCTGTCATAATGCGTAATAATGCTACATCCTATTCATGTCTCAGCAGTTAGTGTGTTGTAACTGACATAGGTGTTGATCCTCGTGTTAAATCACTTTATTCACTAAATAAAGGTTACTGTCACTGTGAATATGGGCTGGTTATGTCTAATAACAGCAGCATATAGCCCTAGTGTCATGCTGAGATTATTAGAAGGTGGTTTAATTGTGGGAAGATAGCTCTGAAGGCCTAGGTATAAAATACACAGTCCACCACTGTATATGCCTGTTTTTTTTAAGAAGCCATGGCATCTGAAATCATGTCATGTGCCCTGTTGTCTCTCTCCACATGTTCTCGTTGCTCTGTTTCTTCATCTTTCATTGCAGTATGCATCTCTAGTGTCTCACTTTCACAAATGAGGCTAATGACGGACCTAAAGCAGAGTCAGAGAATACATACTAAACAAGTTTACTGTGATTGCCATGGAAATTGCAGGGAATTGGCAGGGAAATAAATGAGTCTGAAACTACATGTGAGTGGCAAACAACAAACAGATGAGATAGAAGGAACCATGGCACTCATCCTTTTCTTTTGCTGTCTGTTCTTTCTTTCTCTTTTTATTTCTCGCTGCTCTCTGTATCTCGTCTCTCTCTCTCTTCTCCAAAATCAGTGTGGACAAACATGCTAACGTTTCGCTCAGGTTATTTATGAAGGTCGACCAAACTGACCAGATCTTTCTTCATGTTGAACCCAGTGCTCAGGCCCTGGTTGCTCCATGTTCTTAGTGTAGCTGCACCACATGGGATGTCATTGTAATCAAAAAAAAAAGGAAAAAAAAAAAAAGAACTACCTCAAACAGTTTGTAAAGAAAAATAGTAATGGAATCACAAAGTGAAGACTGTTGTGATACGAGAAAATTTAATTCATTTTCCATGAAAGTGGATTTACATGATGGTGCCACTGAAATACGTACAGAAGAAAATAGAATTGTTGATCACATGTGAAAGAGAAAGAAAGAAAGAAAGAAAGAAAGAAAGATGACAGCAGGAGACAGTGAGGTCAGTGGTTCTATATTCTAATGTGCTCACTGGGTTTGAATGGGCCACATTATGCAGCTTAATCCCCTGATTAATCAGCACGTGAGCCTGTTTCAGTCTGACAATAGAAAAGCAGCTCGACCTCACAGTTCAGACTGAAGCTCGTCTTCATGTTCTAGTCAATGACGGGTGAAAGTGCTCTTATTACATGCAGCAGAAGTGAGTCATACTGTAAATGAACTGCCTGCTCTGGATTTTCCATTGTGCTATTCCACCTATTGCAATAACACTTGAAGATAAGTACAGGCTTTAAAAGAAAGTGTCAAATCATAAAGTTGAATTGAATTGAAATCTGAGTAGGAAGAGCATGGTCAAGTTTGTTGCCCAATATCACATCCAATGGTTCAAAGGGCTTTATAAGCCCACTATCAACGGCTCTGACCAGCCCAAGCTCTCTAAGAAGATGAGGAAAAACTCCCTAAGAAACCTTTATTATTTAAGGAAAATGGAAGAAACCTTGGGAGAGGCTATTCAAAGAGAGACTCCCTCTGCTCAAACAACATAAAATACAAGAAAGTCTGAAATGTGATTCACCTGACTTCAGTGGTTGAGAAATGCTGTGACTGCACAGAGTGACAGTTTCGCCATAAAACCATTTCAAAGACTACACCTTCACATTAACACGTGCATTTAGGAGAACCGGACAGGTACAGCTTGGTCTCTGAGTATCACAGCAATGGATTTGTTCCATCTCTCCCTGATCTTCCCAAATCTGAAAAGCTAAATCAGGTGTATACACAGGATCGAGATTTGATGCCTGTCACATCCTGATTGACTAAACACAGGAGGGCAAGCAGCAGAGGAGAATAAATCCAAGGACAAGGCAGGACAACAGTAGTTAAAAGGAAGTTGATGGCCAGTAACAGGACAGCAGATTAATGCAAACCCTGATCTAAAGCAGGAAGTCAGAACAAAGGCTGCAGTGCTGCAGTTTTGCTACCGAGCATAAAGTGGCTGTAACCTGTGTATGTAAAGATCTCTCTGTAGGTCCTAATGCTGCGTTCGACAGACCTCGAAACTCAGATTTTTTCAACTTCTTACTTGGAAAAATGTATTGGAGAGGCATTAAAGTCAGACCTCCAGTTGGAAAACTTGGACCAAAATGATCTACCCTGACTTACCAAGTATGACGTCACTCAACATGGCAGTGCCGTGGAAGTGAGCTTTGTGAATGGAAATGATCAGCTAACNAGTATGACGTCACTCAACATGGCAGTGCCGTGGAAGTGAGCTTTGTGAATGGAAATGATCAGCTAACAGGTGAATAAAAGTATTTTTTCTTGCGTGACATTGAAATAAAAAGGTCAGAATATATCGCCAAGTTAACTATTTATAGTGTATAATAACTATTTATTGATATGTAAGTGTAAATAATTTCATAATATTACTTATCTGCACAAATGTTTAATACTGTGATTAATATCATTGTAAAACAACAAAAACAGTCCTGTAGTCTAACTTTACTTTAGTTAGCATTTATTACGAAGCTTAATTAATTTTACACTATTTGTTGATGTTCAGCTGCTTTTTTGATTACATTTGGCTGGGACGGGTTGAGGTTGGAAGTTGGAACTTCCAACTGGGAAAAATTTGACTTCCAAGGTCTGTGAACGCAGCATAAAGCTCCTGCTCTTTTCCGAATTTTCCTCCCTTGCTTCTTTTCCTCGTCTTAGTCCTGCTGAAGACGCGAGGAAAAGATGTAAGAAGACAGGACAGAAGAGCTGACAGGAGAAGACAGGATTGATGATTTAAGAGCAATGAAACATCCTCCTCATCACTTACTGATGATGTCACAGCTGATCAGCTGATCAGAGCACTTGGAGCTGCTCTGTTTTAGTTCCCAGACAATAATAAAATAATGAAATATTCTCCTTTAATGGCAGACTGAGGTGGTGGTTCCCATTTTTAAGTGCTTCAACTGTAGAGGGGTCACACTCAGAATCCCTGGGAAAGCTGATGCCAGGGTGCTGGAAAGGTGAAGCTGACTAATAGTCGAACCTTAGATTCAGGAGGAGCAATGCAGATTCTGTCCTGGTTGTGGAACTGTGGACCAGCTTTTTACACTCGCATGGATACTGGAGGGAGCTTGGAAGTATGCCCAACCAGTCTGCAGGTGCTTTGTGGAAAATGCCTACAACCATGTTCCCTGGGGGGTCCTGTGGGGGGTGCTGTGGGAGTATGGGGTACCGGGACNCCTACAACCATGTTCCCTGGGGGGTCCTGTGGGGGGTGCTGTGGGAGTATGGGGTACCGGGACTGTTATTACATGTGGTCTGGTCCATGTATATCTAAAGCCAGAGCTGTGTCCGTATTCTAAATAATAATAAATAAAAATAATAAATGAATTTTTGCATTCTGGCAGTGATTTGTGCTGCAAACGGAGACATAATGAAACCTTTAAAACAGGAAGTATTTCCAGTGGGCGTTGGACTCCTCCAGGGCTGCCCCTTGTCACCAATCCTGTTTGTGATCTTCATGGACAGAATTTCAAGGCGCAGTCAGGGATTGGAGGGTGTCCAGTTTGGTGACCTCAGAATAGCATCTCTGCTTTTTGCAGATGATGTGGTTCTGCTGGCTTCAGCAGACGGTGACCTTTGACCTGCACTGGGCAGGTTTGAGGCCGAGTGTGGGATGAGAATCAGCACCTCCAAGTCTGAAACCATGGTGCTCTGCAGGAAAAAGGTGGACTGTTCCCTCTGGGTGAAGGAGTTAAGGTATCTCGGGGTCTTGTTCACGAATGAGAGCAAAATGGAGCATGAGATTAACAGACAGAATGGTGCAGCAACTAAGGTTCTATGGATGCTGTTTTGGACCTTCATGGTGAAGAAAGAGCTCAACCTGAAGACAGGGCTCTCTATTTACCAATCAAGCTACATTCCTATCCTCACCTATGGTCATGAGCTCTGGGTAATGACCGAAAGGACAAGATGGCGGATACAAGGGTGGAAATGAGGTTCCTCCGTAGGATGTCTGGGCTCACTCTCAGGGACAGGGTGAGAAGCTCGGACATCTGGGAGGGACTCGGACTCTAAAGGAGTCAGCTGAGGTGGTTTGGGCATTTGATAAGGCCGTCTCCCATGAGAGGTGTACCGGGCACTTTCAACTGAAAGGAGGCCCTGAGGCAAACCAGGACCTGCTAGACGGGTTATATCTCTCAGTTGGCTTGGGAACGTCTTGGGATCCCTCAGGTTGACTGGAGAACCTGATTGAGGACAGGGACACGTGGGCTAACACTTAACATGAAAAGTTTGACAAACGTCCACATGCAGAACAATCTGACTTCATATTCTACAGATCATCATGTAAAGTGTGTTTCACTGCTCAGAGAGTTAAAATATAATCTTTATCATTATTAATGAACTTTTCCTAATGGCAGGTTTTAAAAAAAAAAAAATGNCTTTTCCTAATGGCAGGTTTTTAAAAAAAAAAAATGTTACTAGATGTTTTTTGCTGGTCGTGGCGTTATGAGAAGTTGCTTTGTTTTATGATTCTTTATCATTCAGATCTGCACTGAACACACATCCAGTCATTTTAACCAATCAGACATAATAAAATATAAATAATCACAGTAATTTTATACTGTAGTTGCTGCTGTTATTCATCTGTTTTTATATTGATGAAGCTCATATAAGATGCAGCTGATGTGTCAGGCTGAGGCAGGAAATCAGAGGAAGACATCTGGTGGACAGGTGGAGAACAGCAGCTTCATGACAGGATGCAACGTCTGNTTTTTTTTTTGTTTTACCAGCACATTCAAAAAACAAGTAGCAATGAAAATACAATAATCTGTTGCTGAGATTGATGTCTTTCCATAGACAGTAGTGTGGTATTAATCAAAATACATAAAAATAATTATTTTAAAAAAGCCTAGCCTGAGCCATATATCAGTCAAACCCTCCTGTGTGTGTGTGAGTGTGTGTGTGTGTGTGTGTGTACCCGGAAAATTCCTTCACCACTGCGTGTACTGTTGGATGTATCGTGTAGACAAAGAAAGTTTGCCTAATTAAACATCCACTGAGAAGAAGATGAATAATATTTATTATTATATAATTATTAAATTGTGAATTTATCCCAAAGGATAAAACCGTATTTCAGCTTCCCTGATATTTTGCTAAACCTCTTAATCTTTCAAAATCAAATATTCAAGTGATACACCCACCTTAAAAATCCATGTTTCTCCTGCTAATAGTTACACAGCCTTATGAAGTCACGGTCCTTTAAATTTTTCCATAAACGCAGGTCTTCTTTTGGGACTATATTCCCCGGTGGAGGCATACATTCACTCCACGCTTTTTATTGAGCTTAAACACTAAAATTACATAACTTCTAAAAAAACCTGAATACACGTCTTGTTGGTGATGATGGATTACCTATCCCAAGAACGTTTACAGTATCAACAAGTTGATTTTAATAGCAGAATGAACTGAAACCAATGGAGGTCTGGAAGGTAGGAAAAACATTTTTAATTCACCATTCCAGTAGTATATTTTGGGAAATGATTGTCATTTCCCAAAGTTGTAACATGTATGAAAATTGAATATATTTGGCTCAATCATGCAAAATAGATGGTATGGTCCTTTAAAGTCTCTCACGTCGTCTCACTTGAGTCTGTTCATGTTAAGTCAGTTAATAGAAGAATAGAAGCAGATTAATGTGTGTGTTTGAGTGCTGGGTGACCTGAGGGTGGAGGTGTTTGACCTGTGTTTGACCCTGTTAAAGCCCCGCCCCCACATCTTCATCTAAACTCCCCTCAGCACTTTACATAGCGATGCTAAGGAAGTCATGGCCATCATGTGGGGGTGAGTGTGTGCCATGATCACTTTGAACACATTTCCACACCTCCACTCGTTAGTCTGCAGCCACACATCAGGGAGTTTATTCACAATTTGACTAGGATAGTAAATATGTACAGGTGAGTTGCATGAATTTAGCTCCAGGTGAATCGGTGCTGCTGTAGCACGATCGCTACATCAGCGTATTCAAAGACGACATCTGATGCCATGTTCACGTCAGCCCAAATCTAATGTTTTTTGCCCACGTGACACAGATCTGTTCATTTCTGAGCAGCGTGAACTTGTAGCAGTGTGAATTTCAGGTGTTTTTCACATCAGGTTTGGCTGCTGTAGTGATCTAGACTTTACTAGTCTCATGATCACTACAGCCAGTAAAACCGTCAGATGAATTATTCTACACAGACAGTTCAAAAGTCCTCCTGAGGAAATGGACACATTCTCATTTCCACTTTTTTTGGATGACGGCTAAACGCTCCTACTCATTGTGTGACTGCAGAGATGTTGGTGTGTGAGACTGTATGAGATTAAATCCTTCAGACTGTGAGATGAACGCCTGGATGAAACAACGCTATGACACACAGGTTAAACTCTCTCTCTCAAACACGCACAACTCTCTGTCACACACACACGTCTGACACTGAGTTTTGGATAAGAGTACTAAATCACATGTCAAACTCAGGCCCGCGGGCCACATCTGGCCCGTGGTACAATTATATTCGGCCCGTGAGATAATATCTAATTGCTATAATAAATGGCCTCTTGGTATATAGTGCACACATTACAGATACTACAGTACAAATCCCAGAATGCACTGCAACAGCCGGCACGTCATCCAGCTCCCCTCCCTTCTGTGCCCTACCGTCACTTTTAATGAACTTTAAGCTAGGCTGCAGAAGAAACGGCCAAAGGAAAGCACAGGTGGGAGTTATGCTGCGTTTAACACACCTCAGAAATTGGATTTTTCTGACTTCCAGCTTGGAAAAATGCGTTGGAACAGCATTTGAAGTCGGAGCTCCAACTGGGAAACTTGGATCAAAATTATGAACCCCAGCTTCACGAGTATGACGTCACTCAACATGGTGGCGCCATGGAAGCGAGCTTTATGAATGGAAGTGATCAGCTAACAGGAGAATAAAGTTTGTTTTTATTTTTTACATGAAATTGAAATAAAAAAGTCAAAATATATCACCTTGGTAACTGTCTACAGTGTGTAATAACTGTTTGTCATTGATACATTTCATAATATTATGTCTCTGTACAAATGTTTAATACTGTGATTAATGTCATAGTAAAACAACACAACCAGACAGTCCTGTAGTCTAACTTTACTTTAGTATTTATTACTAAGTTTATTTAATCTGACAGTATTTACTGGTGTTCAGCCATGATTTTATGATTACGTTTGGCTGGAATGGTTTGAGGTCGGAAGTTGGGAAAATTCTGATTTCTGAGGGAACTCAAATGCAGCATTAGAGAAGTAGTTTGCTGCCATTAGAGACAACTAGCCTTGTTAGCAGAGTTAATAAAAGAAGAAGAAGAAGAAGAAGAAGAGTGTAATTAAAGAATATAACATATGATCACATTTAAAATATTATTGTGTATTATTGAGTGATTTTAGCCTTCCCTAGAGAAAACTGACAGTTTTCTGGTTATGTTTGATTTCCTGTGATAAAACTTCTTCATATTAAATGAGTCAGTGAAACGCTGCTGATAGAGAGGAAGACATAAAAAGTGTTATTTAATTTGAATTTGATCTTTCATTTGTCTTTTTTCATATCTGTGGTTTGTTCAGACTTCTATAGATGTGTGTGTGAGCAGCGGTGAAAGTGAAGTTCATATTAGTGTATGAATAATTTGTCATAACCTCTGATGAAAACGAGGCCAGTTTAAGTCTGTTTCCAGGCTGACCCTGTTTGACCTCGACTTGGAGCCAGTTTTTAATTTGACCTCTGTGATGAGTCTGACACCCTGCTCTAAACCATTTGTGTAGCATGTTGGGTTTTCTTTTTAATGTTCAAAAAATTCTGAATAAATAAAGAGTTTAAAAAAAGAAGAAGAAAAACTAAATCTGTGTTCTGTGGACGTGTCTCATATTATGATCTCAGGCGATGACCGGGCAATTTTTTCACGTTTTTCTCGCGGGCATTATTATTACAGTCACACGCTAGCTTTTAGAAAGGTTTGGCATGTGTAGTGAGAAGTAGCACGTTAAACATGAAGCAGCATGTTAAACTCTTGCTGAGGACGTCAGACTCAGGACAAACACGCTACATGCAACCTTTCTTCACTTTATATATCAAATAATATGTTTCCTGTTTTGTTGGATCTTTGTGTGTGACGTGATAAGTATCAGCGGTGTGTAAGTGTGTGTGTGTAAGTGTGAAGGTGTGTGACACTACACATTTCAAACCTCAGACAGATGGAATGATACTGCAATGAACTAAGAATTAAAAAGTGCGTGTGTGTGTGTGTGTGTGTGTGTGATCATTCACATCATCACACATCAGGTCTTCCTTTCTACTACTGCACCCAATTGAAAGGCCAAGACCTCCTCTCCTCTCCTTAGTCTCCTCTCCTCTCCTCTCCTC
>VXCM01004088.1:0-19040 GCA_014773175.1 Lucifuga dentata
ATTTATTCGGGCTTGGGACCGGCCCAAGGTGGACACTGGCTTGTGCCCCCTTGAGGCTGCATTATTTGGCTACTAAGCATATTTAGGTGAAATTTCCATACCACGAAGGGTGTTGGACTACTTATGAATTTAGTGTCTTTAACATTCATCACTCTCATTTTAATTATTATTTGCATCAGAAAACATTTCATACTTTGGAAAATCCACCATGACCGGTTGAACAGCTGAGTGTCAGAGTTTTCTATCAGCACTTCAATGCATCATTTGTGGATCAGATGATGTCAGAAAATCCTAAAACTGAAAATCCAAACAAAATCAGGATCATGAATTGTTCAAAAACTCATCAAATTGTGGTACAATTATGTTTCTGTGTCATGATACACATATCTGACTCCATACTCGTGCTTCCCTCCTTCCTTCCACCTCGTCAGCTCACCGTTATCTGCATGAGTTTGTCACGTCAGGGCCGATCGGGGCTCAATCCTGATGCACCGCTCCATTTCTCAGTGCCCCTCATCTTTTCCTGGCCCTGTGTATCGATTCAAATGAAAACAAGTTCCCAATCCAAATAAACACCGTGTCAAGGAGTCATCCATGCAGACAGAAATATCAGCGCAGCATGATACCGTAGGGCAGGAAACTGCGGGGGCACAGGCACTCCTGACCTCACAGGGGGTCTGTGGAGTCTGCGGAGGTGCATGTGTGTGTGGACACATGCACCTCCGCACATATGAGTGGTTAATCATGTGAGGGCTTGTGACTCCATTCAAGACATTTATCTAGTCAATAACTGCTCACCGTATCTGTCGCAGTTCAGAAAATGGCTCTGATGTGCTCATGTGTGAGCAGCTAATGATCAACTTCTGCCTGCAACGTCATTGAAGGGAGAATATAGTTGCCAGGAGGACCATTCCAGTGGTTTTGCAGGCTTGAGCCCAAAATATGCAGTACAGTATACAACCTGCATACATGTTATATTATTGTTGAGCTCAGCTTTACTGTCATATGTTTAAAACACAAAGTGTTAAAGGACCATACCACCCAGTTTGCATGTTTGAACCTATATTCAGTTTTCATACAAATAAGGTTACTGACAATCATTTCCCAAAGGATAAAACTGTATTTCACCTTTCCTGACATTTTGCAAAATCTCTTAATCTCTCAAAATCAAATATTCAAGTGTTACACCCACCTAAAAAAAAATTGATGTTTCGCCTGCTAATAGTTACACAGCCACGGTCATTTTAATTTTAAATTTTTTGATAAATGCAGGTCTTCTTTTTGGACTATATTCCCTAGTGGAGACATACATTCACTCCGCATTTTTTTATTGTGCTTTAAAGGCTAAAATTACTAAACTTTGAAAGAACCTGAATACACGTCTTGTTCATGATGATGGATTACCTATCCCAAGAACATTTCAAGTATCAACAAGTTGATTTTAACAGTGTAGCAGAATGAACTGAAAACAATGGTGATCTGAATAGGAAAAAAATTTTAATTCACTGTTCCAGTAGTATGCTTTGGGAAATGATTGTCAGTAACACTGCATGTATGAAAATTGAATGTATTAGGCTCAAACATGCAAAACTGTTGGTATGGTCCTTTAAAACAATGAGACGCTTACTCAGAGCTCTTTAACACACATTCTTACACAACCACAATACAAACATACATAAGCCATGAGAGAAACATAAAGATGTCTTAAGACCGTAAAACCATACTAATAAATCATTTTAAATGCAGCATGATAATATAAAGTGCTAGTGCAATCATTAAAAAGGTCTCATTATGTCCGCTCTGAATACTAACAAGCATTTCTACTACTACTACTGCTGAAGTGGTAAATATTAGAATTGCTCCCCCCCCACTTTCCAGCATTGGTTTCGACTCATTTCAGTAAGTTATTAAAATAGTTTTTCTTGATTCCAGCACAGTAATCTACTGCATTCTATCTTTTTTCAACACTTCTACAATAGTCTTGAAAAAATAACTTGTCACTAGGTGAAATTGTCTCATCTCACCGGCAGATTTGAAGAAAATGGGACTAAAAATAATGGCTAAATAACTTGCTGGACAAAGAATGAGATTCACTCTCATTCTCATCATTGAAGGGAAACTCAAGGACAACGGCAGAAACTCCTCTCCTGCTGCTGCAAATTCAAACTCTCTTTTTAAGTGGAATTGTCCTTAAGGGCCATCACTTAAATCCAGCAGCTATCTCTGTCTGCGTTCCTCATTTGAATCGTGATGATTTGGGGTTAGGACACATGGAAGCCCCCTTAAGGACCTCAGCTGGCCTGTGACCTCTTGGAGTGTCCTGATGTGATCCTCTGAGCCCTGTGAAGCTGTAGGCCCACAGTAATGTATTGGACCCCACTGAGTGTGAGCATCGCCACGGAACACCGGGGTCAGCAGGAAGGACAGGCGGAAGTCGNCCCCACTGAGTGTGAGCATCGCCACGGAACACCGGGGTCAGCAGGAAGGACAGGCGGAAGTCGTGGTCCACGGGGCAAAGGGGAGTGTGCGGGGGGTACGTGCGAGGGCACTGGCGCTGTTTTTAAGGTCATGCTAATTGCCACAATTGTACAGCACGCCTTCGGTTAGCCTGGACTCTGCTGAGGAGCAGGAGGAGGAAGAGGAGGAGGAGGAGGAGGAGGAGGGAGTGGAGGAGGTGTTGTTGCAGGTGTGGACCTTTAATTAAATATCACTGCAAAGGTTAATGCATAGAGCCAGGAACTGCAGCCACTGTTAAGCAGGGGACATTTAAACATGACTAAGAATATGCCATACACTGTGTCTGTGTGTGTGCGTGTGCGTGCGTGCACGTGCGTGTGTGTGTGTATGCATCTGTATGCATGTATGAGTATGTGTGTGTTGAAGTGACACCAGGAATGAAGAAAGAGGTGAAAATTTCCAAAAGAGCAAAAATTCAATCAATTCTCCATTTGGAGGTGCAGGAGTTGAGCGGCTGATTCTGATAATGAAACTTGACAGCCTTTGTACGGAAATAGAACTAAACTCAGTCTGTCAATTGCTGGTTGCCGGAGCTGCTATTGAGGGCAGAAAATGAAAATGTCTCTGTGTAGCCTGTGTGTTCTCCTTAACGCCTATCATCTGATTCCATCCTGCCTCGTGTGAACTCTGGCATGTGTATGATTTTCACAAAATGAAGCTATATTAAAAGGTATTGTCACCTCACGAATAACCTTTGTGTGTGCATGCATGTGTGTGTGTGTGTGTGTCATGTTGATAATTAGTACCATCTGCCGTATTAGGACACCAGCGGAGAGACGGGTTATCATCAAAGAAAAAAGAAGATGGACGGTTTGACGCAAAGCTTCCATCTGAAGAAAAATATGTTAGAACTGACTTAAACAAATCATTCGCAAATCAATGGATAAAATGGCTAAATGGCAGGAATGGGCTTGTCTGTGTGTAAAGATGATGTTTATAATAGAATCTGGGAATTAACATCAAGGATGCAATGCATTGTGGGGCTACAGGACAGAGAGCCCAGGGTATGTGGCTGTATGTTTGGGTGGGGAATATGTGTACGGTGATCCCCACTGCACACATAGGATGAGGAGTTGAGTAACATGTGGGTGTGGTGGGGTGTCTGGGTGAATGAATTTTGCAGGGAGATGAGTGGGAATTTAGAGTTTGGGGGTTTGCTTATAGGCGTTTGTGTAGCCTTGAGACAATTTTGACTTATATGAAAATAATGTCTAAAGTTTAATTTTGTCTGTGTTGTCTTATCTCTATGCAGCGGCTGTACATCGTAAAGTAAGGTGTGACATTGCATTCCAAATCCTATAAAGTGCGTAAATGTCTCCCATAACTTTTAATATTTTCTTAAAACACACACACACACACACACACACATACAAAAGGCTGAAAGGCTGATCACAGCAGAATGTGAGCGTTCAAATGTTCTCATTACTAAAAAACAAAGCTCTCTAATGCCTATTGCACTTCTGGCTCCAATCTGCTTCAGAGCTTTGATGAAGATTCTCAGTCATGCATGCGGGTAGATATACTGTATAAAAACTTGGTCAAATCAACTGGATTCAAGTTGTTAATTCTGAAACATTTCACCATTCATCCAAATGGCTTTGTTAAACTTCCAGTAACTAACAGTAACAATGATAATCATCGTTACTGTTAGTTACTGGAGGTTTAACATCCTTCTGTTCATTCATTTCTGACTGACAAAGCCATTTGGATGAATGGTNTGGAGGTTTAACATCCTTCTGTTCATTCATTTCTGACTGACAAAGCCATTTGGATGAATGGTGAAATGTTTCAGAATTAAAAACCTGAATCCAGTTGACTTAACTCAGTTTTCATACAGTAAATCTGCTTCAGAATTATATACGCACATGCGCATAAGTTTTTCCTCAGATTTGTCAGTGGAAAACTGCAGAGCTTGGGGAAACTTCAGTAAGAACAATATTCACAAAACAAAAAGAATACAGCCAAAATCCAACAACTGCAATCTGTCCTCCTCTGAGAGAGAGAGAGAATACTCTTTCATCACATCTCAAACGTAACTTATTGTCTTGGTACAGTAAAAGAACAGAATCTCAAATCTCTGCTGTACAGGATGCATGATGAACTGAGGGCAAATGAAGCAAAGAAGCTACAGGCCAGAAGTCTGAGGCCACCCCCAGATTTAAAAAAATAAAAAAATCATCAATACACTGTTGTTTTACAATTTATCACACAGGAAATGACAAAAATATATAAAACAAATGTAACTAATTAGTTTTCATGAAGAATTTGTCAACATAAAAGCACTTTAAAGTCATTTCAGGCTCAGACTTTGGTTTTTCAAAGTAACCTCCTCTGGCCAAGTCATAATTCTCAAAACCTTTTGCTTCTCTTTTGAAGGGATGTAATTTTGGCATAATTTTGATGAATGTTTTGGATCGTTGTCCTGTTGAAGAACAAAATTTTGACCAATAATTTGTAAACTGGATGAAATCGTGCCTTTAAAAGATGGAATGGTAATTCTCTTTCTTCATAATTCCTTTAATTTGGACCAAGTCTCCAGATCTCTCTCCCNTGGAATGGTAATTCTCTTTCTTCATAATTCCTTTAATTTGGACCAAGTCTCCAGATCTCTCTCCCCAAAAACACCCCCACAGCATTACTGAATACCATGTTTTACAGAGCAATAGCATGAGCAGACTGTGTAGCAAGTTAATCACAAAATGATGTGGGAGAAGGCAGACAGCAGCTACTGAATAGAATGTTAAAGCACATCAGCACATCATTAAAGCACATCAGCAGGGAGTTGGAACACGACTGGAGTGCCAGTGCACTAATACAGACTGATGCCTTCATTANCACATCAGCAGGGAGTTGGAACACGACTGGAGTGCCAGTGCACTAATACAGACTGATGCCTTCATTAAAAATCATTTCTTAAGCCACAGTTGCTACATAACATGCTGTTGTTGACAAATTCTTCTTGAAAACTAATTAATTACATTTATTTTAGGTATTTTTGTCATTTCTTGTGCAATAAATTGCAAAACAAATAGTGTATTGATGATTTTTTATTTATTTTTTTTTAATCTGGCCTCAAACTTCTAGCCTGTATTGTAAGTATTGCTTTTTAAACATTGATTTTTAAGTCGGAGCCTTTCCAAACATGCGTATTCCTTGCTCAAAGTATTAATTGCGTATTCATGTGCTGTTTTGTTTGTTTATCGCTGTGTTAACACTGCAAGACTCGGCTCGACACGTCTCATTTTCATCCTGGACATGAAAAGCCAGAGACAGTGGAATTTCTGCACTGTATTCCAGCTTCACAGTATAATCTCACTTAACACAAGCTGCTCCCAGTTCTCTTGTGCTCTGAATTACCACCCGCAGTGGTTTTGTTGCTCACCCCCCCNACCCCCCCCCATGTTTTGTTAAATAATTTATTCTGCCTTTAAAAAAATTCAACCATAATCTACACCTTTCTGTATGCAGAGGAGTGGGGATGGCAGAAAATGCACTTATATGCTTCTTTTGTAATGGCGGCGTGCCCGGCGGTGAGCTCGCTATGTGCTGAGGCGGGAAATTGCATTAATTTTTGCAATGAAATACATTCACACAAATAGGACGAAGTTGGAGTCTGTTGGTTTATGTCATTTCAGGCTGTTGCTATATGATTTCTGCACTGTATCCACAAGTCTTTCACACTATCTTTCTCTTCTTCTGTCCCCTACTGCAAGGACCGCCATCTACCATTTTGGATCCATTTTTCAGAATGACTTCTATTTCTATATCTATGTCTGATTCTCTTTATATTCAGTTCTACTTTTCTTTCTCCAAAGCTGTGGCTCTAGTCTGTTTCCAGGGTTTTGAGTTTGGGGTATGTCTAAGCCGCTGCCCGGCTGCGAGCTGAATCTGGCCTCTTTCAGACTCACAGCTTGTGTTCTCCTCTCTACGCCTCCTCCTCCTCCTCCTCCTCCTCCTCCTCTCCTCCTCCTCCTCAGCTTCCATGTTGTGGCAGCTACAAGAGGCTTTTGGGAACGGGGCCAAATGGAGCAACCACTGCCGCCATTTTCCCGACCACCTGCGTCCATCGTTCAGCTGTACATCCAAGTGTCAAACAATAACTTACTTCTGCAAGCCTTTAATCTGAGTCATTAAATAAAAAGTTCTGATATTCAATTTCCACACACGCATTTGTAGCTGCTGCAAAGTTTCCAATAGCAGGAATGGAAAACTAATTAAAAATATTCTTGTTACTGTATGAAGAGCACTTCTACCTCAGATTTGGCGGGGGTTTTTACTGGTCTAACAAATTTCAAC
The DNA here is from genome assembly GCA_014773175.1 of Lucifuga dentata. Classification (NCBI taxonomy): domain Eukaryota; kingdom Metazoa; phylum Chordata; class Actinopteri; order Ophidiiformes; family Bythitidae; genus Lucifuga; species Lucifuga dentata. The sequence continues at coordinate 6,814 of VXCM01004088.1, forward strand.
CATACAAAACAAAGTTGTGCTGTTGAAATTTTAGTATTTCTTCAAAGCTCTAATAACTGTACACACACAGTAAGTTTGTTCTGATAACTTTCCCTCAACTGCTTTGCTTTTTTTCCCCCAACAGCACAACTCAATCACTTCCTTAAACAAAAACCGAGCATTATGGGAAATGTAGTCCATCACCTTCACCCAAGATAATCTCTGACTGCAATTTCACTAGAAAAAAAAAAGAATAAAGAAAAAATATATTCTATCAAACATGTTCCAGATCTACCAAAGCTAGACTTGTATTGCAACTATCTTCTTATGGATGTACTTATATTCATATCTGTCAAAGCTGTTTTCTCCTGCTGAATTAGCATCATCTTGGTGGTAGTTACATGTTTGCACTTACTGTATTTACTGTACAGCAATTCCATAAATATAGCATATAATCCGTTAATATATTTCTGTCCAACTGACTCAGATCTGCATGTGAGCTAAATTTCACCTGTTGATAGTCAATTATAGGACATGTCATTTTTTTTAACGAGATTTGTCTTTAAATTGATAATTTCTAACAAAATGTCCTATTTTGCAAAGAAAGTTTAAAAAATCCTAGTCGCTGACCAATAAACACTGATGAAAACAACCTCACTGGCAGATTTAATTTTTAGGTGAAAACCAAGGAAGACTTGATTTCAACATTGGGACTTTCTTTTTTTTTCGATGACCAACATGCACAGTTGTGTGTGCACTTGCTGTCTCTTATGTTTTTTGATGTCATACACAAATACAACTTGATTGTGTAAAATATTTGCTTTGTTCATGTAGGCTATGTATTTATTCGGCGACATCCACAACCTGTTTACATGTGAGATCACATGATCAATAAACGAAATTAATGTTCATCCAAATTCGGGCCTCTAAATTATCCGTAAGTCTTACGCAACAAATGTAAAAAATTAAAATGTCTGCTCTGTTTGTTTGGTAATTAAGTTTGCACTGACCGGAAGTACGCCTCACAGTTGCCATTTAAAGACATTTAAAAACCGTTTGAACATTTTGCTTCACAACTAAAACAATCATTTACTAACAAGGCAACAAAACAAAACAACGAAAACCTGAATACATGCCAATAAAGCTTCCAGCAGGCTGCTTTTAATAAACAACAAACATTCAGCTGACCAGAACACCGCTAATATATGGAATAAATTTGCATTCTTACCGCCATTGTGGAGATAAAAAGTCCTCATTAGTTTTCGTCCACAGAACGGCATCAGTCACGACCATAAAAGCAGCCAATCAGAACGCTGATAACTTTTTTTTAAAACAACCTAACTGATTTGATTGACAAGGATATTATCCAATAGGAAACGTTCTAAGCTTTAAACTGATCTATCACATGCCTCGGCGGTTGGCCGTTTTGTTTTTTTGTTGAGATTAATAAATTCACTGGTTGAAGGTGTTAAATTTGATTGTACAAGTGTCTTTTTCAGTTAGCTCTATTGTTATGTTTCTGTGATGTGTATATTTAGCATTTTAAAGCATTAAATACAAACATTAATTACAAATATTAAATACAAAACAGGCGAAAGTAGAAGTTGAAACCAAAGTTGATATTTATTATTGACTTATGATACATTTTAAAAACAAATATGTTTGAGCAAAACTAAAGATATGAAATTTCACACACTTACAGTGGTAACTCAGAATTATGTAATTTAAGACCACCGTGCATTCAAGCCAAAAAAAAAAAAAAAAAAAAAGTGGGAGACAACATGCCTCCATGAAAACTTATGTTTTGTTTGATCTGAAGCTACGTTTTAAGCTATTTACCTTTTCAAAATAATTACTGCATTGCCAGTGTTAAATTTTTAATCTGTTACTGTGTCTGTATGCCGATGGATTTTTTTTTTTTTTTAATACTTCTAAAGGTTCATTTATAAATAGAGAAATTACAGTTTATGGTGTGAGTAGCCATGTTTAAATAATGTCAATACTGAAGTCAGAGTTGGGAAAGCTTGTCCAACTTTCCAAGTTAGAATTTTGAGTTGAGAGGATGTTTTGTTGGACTTCTCCCGGTCGGAAGTTGGAAATTCTAAGCTCCAAGTTCACAACAAAAGCAGCATTAGCGACCTTGCCGCAGAGTAGGCCAATGTTCTGGGCTTCTTGTCATTTCTTACATTACTGTCATGACTTTTTTCTGAAGCCTAATTTTAATATGCACGTGCATATCTATGAAAAGAACAGTGGGGCCACATGTGCAACTGCATCTGAAGGGGAGGAGGACCATATGTCACAGAAGACGCCAACACCAGAAAAAAAAATCTTGTCACGATGAGTGTGAGAGCGATAACATCTAAAAAGTACTTGGGGAGCCTTTTAATGGTTACACACTCGTCTCCTCTCTACACTAATTCCAACTGCTGTTTCCTCCCAATTAACAGAGTTGTACTGCAGAGGAGGCCTCCTGCCATTTGCTCCACACATGGATCAAAACTTAGTTCCCAAAGCCACTCAGCTGCTGTTCTTTTACCATGTACATATGCTACATTTACACTGCCAGCTACAAGTGACCCAATGCTGATTTTTTTCCCCACATGTGGCAGATATTGGATATGTATTGTGAAAACGTTAATCCTAAAAACAGATATGGAATCAAACATTCCCAGATCTGTTTATTTGTGAAACTAAATCTGATATGTATTGGATGTCTGCCAGTATGACTGTCATCTGACACTCATCTGCTTTGCCCATATATGAGTGACGTATACAATCTAAGCAACAACCAAGGATGCTAACTTGCCAAAGTTTTCAACCAACAAGTACTTGAGTCCCTCTTCTCTGCTTTAAAGTATATTTAAGTAATTGCAACCCTTTAAAGATGCATTATCTCATTTGCGTCCATTGTACCATTTAGCTTAGCTCGCATCAGAAACTAAACCCTAGTTTTAACATGTGGGATGTTTCAACCATGTTATTTAAATCATAAATGCAGGTGTTTGGGTCACTTAAAAAAGTAGGCGTGAAATCAGATATAGGCAAAATAAGTTGGAGCTGGGCATTAAAGAAGTATACCGGTAATGTTGCATGTTTGAGCTCAATAAATACAACATGTATACATGTTACATTACTGCCGACCATTTTCCAAAACATACTACTGGAGTGGCATATTTTATAATTGTTTTTTCTACCTTCTCAATTGCCATTGGTTTCAGTTCATTCCAGTACACTATTAAAAGCAACTTGAAGAGACTTGTAACATGTTTGAGATATCTAATCCATCACAAACCAAACGTTCTCATTTTTTGTTGAAGTTAATTTAACCAGTCCAACATGGAGTTGCATGGAAGAAAATGTATGTCTCCGCGAGGGAATAGTTCCAGGAGAAAACGGCTTTTTCCGAGAAATTACAAACGACTGTTCCTTCTATATTTGGGCCTACCTGTTAGTAGATGAAATATTGAATTTTAAGGTGGGTGAATCACCAGAACATTTGATTTTGAAAGATTAGGGGGTTTAGCAGAGTAACAGGAAAACTAAAATATGGCTTTATGCTTTGGAAAACTGTTATTGTAACATAACATGTATGTGGGTAGTATTTATTGGGTTTAAACATGCAAAATCACTGGTGTGGCCCTTTAAGACCTGGTGTAACATAGCTTAGAGACACACATGCAACTGCATCTGCACCTACTGTAGAAAAAGTGTCTAATGGTCATCTAGGCGCCTCCGGCTGCTGACATTGTTTATACATGCAGATTGAAGAAGCAACATTCAGATGCTGCTCTGCGCTGGCACCCTGGGCAGCACGGCATAATTAAATGAATTGACTGAAAGGGATGCGATGAATATCCCAACACAGTGTCAGGTCGGCCTGGTTTGCAAATTAGAGCCAGGGGCCAAACAAGCTAAACATCAATTCATCTGAATTGGAAAAGCAGAAGAACGCATTCAGGACTTTTATGTTTCCCTTCATGTGTACAAATGCCTCCTATATCCACTCTAAAGTCAGAAAGCTCCATTTGTGTTACGTAATTTGTCAGAATGATTGACACTTATTTTTTACACAAGAAGCAATAATTTAACAATAGGAATAATTACGCTTAAATAACCCGGCAGCATTCTCACTGCCTCTCACACGTGCAAATAACTGATACACAAACAGGCATAAACACAATAAACATAATTTACAAAATAAACAACACCTGCGTGCTGTCTCCATCTCACATGCACACACACGAACAAACACCTGAGGAGCATGTGGTGCTAAAACTGGAGGCTAATTAAGTGACAGACAACAGCACACGGGGGAGGCATACTTGGGGATTACTATCACCAACTGCATCAGAGCAGCAGCATACACTATAGAGGCTTTATGGGCCACTTGTTCTCTGCTTTTCTTTTAAACTCGTGCTAAAATGTTCATTGCATCCAATTTCTCTTGTTTCACATCGGGGAGGTGACTTAAATGTGAGGATAATTCAAGAAGGTACTGAAGCATTATGAAAGAAGGAAGAATAGTGCATCAGATAGGCTTTGCTGTGATAGCATTGTCTGTTTAAAGGACCATACCATCCAGTTTGCATGTTTGAGCCTAATATATTCAATTTATAATAATAATTCAATCATTTCCCATGTTTCAGCTTTCCTGATATTTGGCAAAATCTCTTAATCTTTCAAAATCAAATATTCAAGCGATACACCCACCTTAAAAATTAATGTTTCGCTTGCTAATTGTTACCTGCATTATGAAGTCATGGTCGTTCAAATGTTTCGATAAACACAGGTCTTTGTTTGGGACTATTTTCCCCAGTGGAGACATACATTTTCACTCTGTACTTTTAATAGCGCTTAAATGCTAAAATTACAAAACTTTGAAAAAAAAAAAAAACCTGAATATACATCTTGTTCATGATGATGGATTACCTATCCCAAGAATGTTTCAAGTATCAACAAGTTGATTTTAATAGTGTACGAGAATGAACTGAAACCAGTGGTGTTCTGGAAACATTTTTTAACTCACTGTTCCAGTATGCTTTGAGAAACAATTGTCAGTAACTTTACGTGTGTGAAAATTCAATATATTAGGCTCAAACATGCAAAATGGATGGTATGGTCCTTTAAAGTGTCATTTTTATTTTACATCTCTTCGTAACTGACATTTGGGTCTGCATCCAACTCTAAAGCTTCAGTCGAATCACTGTGCTAACATGGTGTTAGATAATTTTGCAATGGTTAAAAAATACAATCAGATACGTTTACATGCATACTCCAGTTTATTTTTTGTCTGTACTGCAATTAAGCCAAAAAATGCCACTAAAATATATGCATTGGCAACATTAATAGTATTCTGTCTTTTGCTGAATATACATGACAAGTTTCTTAATAAAAGTATGAGGAGAGCAAATGCATGTGGCAGTGGCAAAAAAAAAAAAAAAAAAANAAAAAAAAAAAAAAAAAAATGTTTACAGTCACATAATCTGTGTGATTGTAACCATATTCCAAGCATATGGTGCTTATGTGATATTTGAAAAAGCTACATTTAATGTCTTAAGTTTAATGTGCATGTAAATATACAGAGTAACTACTGGCCAAACTCACGCAGAAAGTTCTAAGAACAAGCATTTGTTCTCTAAAAATATATACAAAAAGTCAAAAGATGAGAAGATAAATGTCCTTTGCAAGCATAATTCTAATGTGAAATGATCGACTCATTGACCTGTGCTGTTCATTAACACAAGTACCATCTAACTGCAAACTACCCAGCTCATAACTGAGAACGTGTTGAATGGGGGGAAAAGACAGGAGCAACAATTAAAACAGAATGTGACGCATTGCAAACTGGTTGCTTGACTAATTTTCTTGCTATCTGAAGAATTCCTCAATTCAATTTACTCTGTTTAATTTGCCTCATTAAATCAGAATGTGATCAAGTCAGTACGAATGGGTTTGCGTGGAAAAGGCAATTAGCTTGCAGATGACACCTCAGTTCTTGCACTGAGCCGATGACAGACTTCAGATCTCAGACCTCGGAGACTCCGCTCAGAGTTCTGATTGCTAATGTCTTTCTGTGAAAGTAAACTGTAGCTGTAAACAACAGCAGAGCAGCCTGCAATATGTTCTGAACGCTCCCCATCTCCCTACACTACAAGAGTATAGATGCATTACCTTGTTTCTCAGTTAAGTGGGCCCAATGATGTCTGCGTATTGTGATGTAAATAATCTTGTACATAGGCGTGAATCTCAATCCAACCACATGCAAATTGTCCAGTTGCACTGCTGAGAGCATTATATAGCCGGCAAATCAGAAGCCATCTGCATTAGAAATGCTTTGGTGTGCTCAGGCGAAAAATTGCTTGAAGCACTTCTGGTTTATCGTCTATTGTGTGTTCCAGGCAATTCCATATATTCAGTTTGGCCCTTGTTCAGTAGATAGGTAGAGAAATGCAGCTCATGATAGCTCGCATCTCCATCCTTCAGTTGTGAGCCCCCATACTGTAAGTGTCCCATTAACAGTTCTTCTATGGAGATAGGTGAGATTGATTTTCAACCGCTTCCCTTTGTGTTTTTAATGTATGGTGCTATTGTTGGTTTAGCTAGAATGTGCTGTAAGACTGAACAAGGCAATCAAAACAATCAAGCTTTCACATGAAATTAAGAAGCAGATACAGTAGGACTGTAAAGATAAAGAAACAAATTTAGCGTCTTTGTAACAAACAAATACAGTAAACCAAGTGAAGGAGCTATTTCATCAAGTATGGAATTATAGTAAAGGATTTGTTCTATCAGTGGGCACTTTTTTAAATAAGGCACATCATCTGTTTTTTGGTTTTTGTTTGTTTTTTTTTTCTTTTTTAAACTGAATGCTGCAGATTTAAAGAGCAGAAAATAATGAAACAATTTTAAGCATGCACAGCTCTGGCCAGAATGTTGTTATGAGGTTAAGATAAAGGGGCCGGTAACAACTCTATTGTGTGGCAGGCATGCCTCTTATTGGTGCACAGAGCCCCTGCATGTCAAGCAGAGGTGGGGCACTGTCCCTAGAGCCCGCTATCACAGCAGGTTAACCTGGCACCACTTTTCTAAAGACTGATTGCCAGGCCCCCTGTAGCTCGAGGTAAACTGACAATTTTCCATCAGCAGGGAACGTAGCTTTATTAGTAAAAGTAGGGGGGATGGTGGGAGATAAAAGAGAAAAGTGAAATCAAGTTCACCGAGTAGCTGTGGTTGTTGGTTAGGAGTGCAATAAAGTGTGAGTGCATATTTTAATCTTAAAATCAATTATTACTGTGGTCCCTAACGTAAAAAGATGGGTGGTTAAGTAATTTTCCAAACAAGGCTGAATTTAGGCAACCTTTGAACTAGAAAAAGATAAAACACTCAGTAGGTTTGCATACAAACTTATTCTGTCTGTACTGTGATTAAGGCAAAAATATAGAGTAAGCTGATGGAATTAATGGAATTGCTTTGTTTGATGTATATATAAAACAAGGGAAGGACGGCAGATGAAGAAATGCAGATGCATGCATGATTGAGTGCTTACATGCTTGAGTAAATCAATTCATATGAGACAATCTAGTGTGTTTCTCGGAGTACACTCAGTACATCAACATGCATGTTAAAACTCCAGTTACACTCTGATTAAAGCAATAAATCAATTGTTTTCAAATGTCATGTATAGACCTTAATTAGATTGAAACTGGTGTAAATCAGAGAAAGTGTACTCAAAGAACAGACCAGTATGTGATTGTAAATCAATTTATCCAGGCAAGTAAACATTATAAATGGAGAATAACCTCCACATGTATTTCCTCACCTGGTTAACTCTCCCTCATACTCTGATTACTGTCATGTATATTATGTATACATCTTACTTGCATTATCGAGTTCATCGGAGTATAGACAAATAATCAGAGTATAGCGTGCATGTGCTGAGTGATTGATATTGATTTCAATCCGATTCTGGTGTTTGCATAACATTGACTTATTGTGTTACTGAATGAGAAACGTACTGAATAAGGAATTATAAAAGCTTAGACATGGTCTTCAGAGATGTTCAGAAAATTTTTCCAAATAAACTCAAGGATAGTTGCCAGATAAACTGTAAAGGGCAAGTCTGTACCTAAGAATACTTTAACGTCAAGTAGACTCGCATCCTGAGCAGACTTTCTGACAGGTGGGGGAAAATTCACCTGTGTTAAACGAGATGAGACAGACTCTACGAACAGCAAATCAATATCATTCCCAGGCTGCATGTGAATTTGAAATGCTGGATCTGCCAAAGATATTGCATTCTATTGAAACACGAGCAAATCTGCGCACAAACACAGGTCATGAAGCTATCTGGGTAAAAAAAAAAAAAGGATGAAAAAAAGCCAACTTAGAGGGCAAACAAGAAGAGCCTTATGGTTTTCAAGGTCTCCATTTGTTTTCCCATGTTCCACTGTCAGGTGCAGAGAGTAGAGGGAGCGGTGGAGAGAACGGTGAGCCATACAGGGTTAAAAGGCCATTGCTGGGATTATATCACAAGTAAGGACCCCATACTGTGATCTGACATGCCTACCAGCTTACAGTGCATTTTTCTCTGACAATGCAGGGTCACACACGGTCAGAAAGCATGAAATGTTGTCACACACATGTTGAAAGACAAGTGAAGTGCTCAAAGTTGGGGAAAAAAAAAGCCCCCACAAAGGTTATCGTCCATTATCATCGCAAAGTCACTTAGCAAAGTCAAAATACGAAAGTGGAAAAGACGCCCGTCATGTTGCATGCTCTTGACTTTAAAGGACAATATAACACACACACACCTGTATGCTAAAAGCCAAATATCATTCATCTCCCATTCCTTAATCACATCTTATGATGACTTACTCAGTGCCAAACTGAGTAAGAAAACCTATATGTACATAGACGGTTACCCTCCCCTCACCCTTAATGAGCGGCCACTGAGTGGGAGGACATAGCGACGGCCGGGTGGTAGTTACCAATCAGCATGGGAGCTGGCTAATCCTACCACTGATGAACTCATTGTCTGTCTGTCCACTCCATCCTCAGACATGTGCTAACATGTCATAATCGTCATAATTCTGCTCTTGCTCTGGTAGAATCAGCCACCTGATTAGGGTTTTAGTCCCAAAGGGATCAACGTTAATGCTTTAGTCATTCCACCCTTGGCTTCGCACCACTTCTGCACATAGTCTTTCCATTAAACACAGCATATTTAAAGCCTGGAGAATTGAATCACAATGCACTCTAACAAAAACAAGATTATGAATCTCAAAGTGTCATCCACAAAGATTGCCTTTTATCAGCAGCCAGCAATGACACTTTCCAAATATTTAGCACTTTGGGACATTTCTCATTCAACCTGAGTGTGTTTAAACACAAACTGTTTTCCCCTTCAAGTGTGCCCCTCCTCTGATTCATTTTTTTTCTCCAGCCATGAAAATATGTCATGAATACCACTCTTTTCATATAATTCCCAATCCTCCTGCTTCACTGTAAGAGGCTGTCAACAGTGTGTCTGTTTTATTTGTCAAGTGTTGGTGGGATGGGGACTCCCACATGGCACTCCTGGACCGAGACGGGGGAAGTTCCAGAGGGGGAAGCAGAGCCTCTGTTCCCCCGGCCTGGGAGACTCTAGGTGAGAAGAAAACTTAGCCGACACTCATGAAATCAGGCGCCACATTCCCATCAACGCCTCTTTTGCAGGTGAGTGGAGAAAAACAGGAGGCAGGAGAGGATGTCAGCCTGCAACGGAACACTGAAAGAGATGTGACGCGTTTTGGATTCATGTTTATATTCATGTTCTGCCAGATAAATATGGATCCTTCAGGTTTATATGCATGAATCTGACACTGACAAGCATGTTGTAGGTTTATACACATTTTTACCCTGACATTTTGTTTATACATGGATGCTCACTTGTACACACACACACATACACACACACAGTGATTTTTCAGTATGATGCAGTTTAGTTATTTATATAAGCACTTGTTCGTTGCAATCACAGAAAAATACGCTGTGCATTGTGTCAATTTGAAAGGTTGTGTTTATTTGCCAAGATATATTGAAAATAACCGATGGATTTCGTTGAAGTTGTGTAGTCGTACTTGGGTCAAGGAAGATTAGATTTTGAGGCAGATCAAGATTAAGATACAGGAATTTTTTGCTTACAATTTCTTAAACACAGCAAGATAGTGCATTTATCACCATTTTTACCTGCTCAAAAATCAAGACCACCAGTCTTTATGAAAAAATTCAGCCAGTGTATCTATCAACAGTTTAGCCCAGATCTAGATATTTACTAGGATCTGGCTGAATAAAATATTAATATACAACAATATTTATGGTATCACTTTACATTAACAAAAACATGCAGCTAGCACCAATGTGGAGCTAAGATGCTGCTGATTCAGCAGAAAGAAACATATATTTCACAGTCATGGATATGGATCTAGAAGAAGATGATGCCCACAGTACCGCTGTACTATGATTCTGCATGATAATTGTTTTAACACATCTGAGTTCAAAGTAACAATAGAAAAAGTCTGGATTTCTAATGGCAAAAAAGCAAAATCAGAGGATTGACTTGGCAGAGTTATGGATTCTCTGAGTGCCCTCTTGTATTATCTTTGTAGAGAATTTTATCAACATTATTAGCATCTAAAGAAACAGGAACACCTGCAAATATCATTTCTCCATTTTCAGAATGATTCTTAATTAAGAATTAAGAAGTTGACAACTGTTGTCAACAAGCCTTTGTTGTCTTTAAGACACAAAGCAGGCTGAGTGATAGTGGTTGGGTTTAGATTTCAGGGCCAAATGGTTTGGATTAACTGTGAGGGAGGGTCAGGAAAAAACCCTCCATAATTTATGCTAATTTGTGTTAGCCCTTATTGGAAATAAGTACTTGTTAAATTAATGAAAAGGAAAACATAAAGTAATGCTCAAGTTAATTTTATCCATTTATCCATTCTTATATTTTTATATTGTTATTTTATTGTCATTATTATATTGTTATATATCAGCCTCGAAATAGAAGCTTCTATTTCTGATTTTGCAAAGAGTAACAGAAAGTGAGGTGAAAACACACCAGCTTGGTGACATGCTGAGAAGCTCTTTTTAAACAAATGAAAGGTGAAGCTCTGATGCATGTATTTATTAGAATAAAAAAAAACACTTCACTTTCACTTCATCTCTCAATTGTAACAAACAGTGAGTAACACATTCAGCTGCTAGCACATGAAATGAGAAATATAGGAGTCCAGTCAGGATGACTTGTCTGGGCAGCTTTTTGTGTCTTGAGCTTTAACAGGAATAGACTGGACTGGACATTGACATGTCAAGTGCTAACTGACTGCCTGTCAATACGCTCACCAACCAGAAAGGTCTGGCGCTGTCAAGGGACCGAGAGAAAAACATATTTGGAGGTGAAAGTCAATCAAATTAGTTCCTTCCAGCCGCTAAACTCAAGAAAGCAGAGCCCTCTCCTGAACCGACAGCATCTATGTGGTGCAATCTGAGCGGCACCCTGTGGAGATGGGCTAAACCTGGAAGAAACTGTCTGGCCTCTGGATAGGTTTCCAATAAAAACATCCAGACGCAGATCCAGAAATACAGTCGAGATTATTCTTTTATCCGCTGAGCAAATGGGGTTGATAGAAATGCTTAAAAAAAAAAAAAAAAAANAAAAAAAAAAAAAAAAGTTGAGCACTGCTGATTTGCATGTGACAAATCCAACACTGGTGTGTTATTTGTTGTCTCCTCTGGTGAATGGAACCCTCCAGAGAGACACAGACAGTGAAAATGTTAAGATCAGAGTGATAATGACTTACTATATACGAGTGGTTTGATCCCTGTCCTTTTTCATTCCTGTCTTATTAGATAACCTGTGGATGTCACACAGCCTTTTAAGACATTAGTCACCACGCATCATAAATTAAATCTTCTCAAAGTGAAATTTACTGAAAACATTTCCTGCTGCCTTCCTTTAGAATCAGCTGATGTCAGGAGTTTTCGTGTAAGATTTGAAAAAAAAAATCAATAAACAATATCTGAAAAGTAAAAACAGCAGGCGACAGCAGGGTGGGAGTGTGTGGAGGGGGGTAGTGAGGGGTGTATTCAGCTCATTCCTGTGTCATGTCATATAAATCTGTTTGACTGTGAGCGGTGACTTTTGTTTTCTGATCAATCCTAAATTGAGTTTGAGAGACAGCGGGGGGGGGGGGGGGGGGGGG
>VXCM01004088.1:19144-66188 GCA_014773175.1 Lucifuga dentata
AAAAAAAAAAAAAAAAAAACAATCGTTGAGAAACTTTTCTAATGCATCACAGCGGATGTTCAGACAGAAACATCAACATGAATCTTAAAATTTCAGTTTATGTTTTCATATCTTAAGAAAGTGTTACTATAACCTTTGAGTTTGTTGTCACTTTGATACAGAAAAACAAACTATGCTCTATATACATAGCCAAAAAAAATCATGTTTGATTATTTACCAGGTATAAAAGCCTGCTTTTCAATGAAGATATTCAGAAATGTTTCAGAGACAATCAACATTCAACAAGACACAACCAGCCAGTTTGGTCTTAGTAAAATGAAACACTCAAACTGACACTTAATTTGGTTTGGTCTAATATGGTTTTTCACTTGGAAAAATAAGGAACAATAAAGTAAAGATGACGCTCCATATTTCAAAGTTGCCACATCTATTTTCTTGTTTTAGGCTTTTGTAGTGTTTTCAGCAAAAAAGAAAAAAAGGCTCTATAATATAAGATGGATGGATGGATGGATGGATGGATGGANTTTTCAGCAAAAAAGAAAAAAAGGCTCTATAATATAAGATGGATGGATGGATGGATGGATGGATGGATGGATGGATGGATGGATGGACAGATGGATGGACGGATGGTGGAAGATATTTAGATAGGGATAGATAGATAGATAGATAGATAGATAGATAGATAGATAGATAGATAGATAGATAGACAGACAAGACATTGTACAGTAGTAGTGCCAGGTCATATACGGTAACAGCTGCATTGTTGTAACTCTACGAATTCATTAATATGTGCATAGTAGAATTTGACAGTTGTATTACAGATATATTTGCATAAATCTGTGGAATACATATCTGTCCAATACAAATGTATGATTGTATATTACATGTACTGTATGTTAAAAATTTTTATTCTAATTCGAATAAGGCAATAAGTTTTTAAACCATAATCAGATTGAAATCTGCTTAAAACGATGTGTACACTGAGTAACAGCTAGATTGTGTGACTGAGAGTCGATTTACTCAAGCATGTGAATGATTCATCAGCTCATAATCGGTAAGCAATTTGGCATACTTCACCTCTTAAAGGACCATACCAACCATTTTGCATATTTGAGCCTAATATATTCAATTTTCATACATGTAATATTACTGACAATCATTCCCCAAAGCTTTCTACTGGAACGGTGAATTAAATTTGTTTTTCCTACCTTCCAGATCACCAGTTCATTCTGGTACGCTATTAAAATCAATTTGTTGATACTTGAAATGTTCTTGGGAGAGCTAATTCATCATCACAAACAAGATGTATATTCAAGTTTGTTTGTTTGTTTGTTTGTTTGTTTTTGTTTTTTGTTTTTTTTAGAAGTTACGTAATTTTAGCATTTAAACACAATAAAAATCGTGGAATGAATGTATGTCTCCACCGGGGGATATAGTCCCAAAAGAAGACCTGCGTTTATCAAAAATTTCTAACGACCATGACTTCATAAGGCTGCGTAACTATTAGCAGGCGAAACATCGATTTATCAGGAAAGCTGAAATATGGTTTTATCCTTTGGAAAATGATTGTCATTAACATAACATGTGAAAATTTAATATATTAGGCTCAAACATGCAAAATGGACAGTATGGTCCTTTAAACTGATAAAGCAAGAAGTCATTTACATACAGCATATTCAGCAAACAACAGAATCCGATAAATTCCATCTTTGCATGAGGCTAACTCCACATTTTGTGCCTTAATTTCTGCACAGAATAAAATCAGACTATAATATGCATATAAACGTCTGCCTAGTTGGTCCTATTTGCTTCTGACCCTCTGGGTCTCAAACTTGACTCAGAGTTCGTTAGTCTCATTTCCGTTTCGTCTGAGGTGGTCTTGATGGCTGCAACAACACATACTGTAGTGGAATTTTCCAGCATGTCCTCAAAATATCAAATGCAAAATGGCTACTAGGTATGTTCCATTGCCAGCATTCCTATAAAACAGAGAACACACAGCACAGTCATCTTTCTCCACAGTGTCCCTCAGGGCACAGCACTGGTCTGTTTGAAGATCAAAGCAGCTGAGGTAAAACAACATGTTTACAGGTGTTGGGAAATTGAAAATTTCCTTAGTGGAGTCTGAGTGTGTATGAGGTTGTTGAGGGGAAGTGTATGTGTGCCATGTCAGGATATTTTTTTTATACATATTTGAGTCCTGAGCAGTTGCACATATTTCCCACATCTTCCAGATACGCAAAGACATTTCATGCACAGACAAAATGTTGTATATGCATAAAGCATGATTCTATCAAAACAGCAAAGTGACAATATTAGCCGCTGTGTGACTGTTGGTGCAGATAATTGCTGTGTGACTGTACACCTGCTCCTGTCCTGCAGTGAGAATGCCTCACATTAACAGCACATTACCTATTGTGGTAAATAAACAGAACTGGAGAGGTTTTTATAAGGGAGCCATATGGAGAAGCTGACTGCACTGCAAAAGCACCACAATGAAAGAATGCTGAGTTTGTGAGGGATTAGTTGAATTATTCCACATGTCCTGGAGAAACCACAACAATAAATGCACCTCAGTCAGGCACGAGTGTGTCATTTACTCTGCATCTCACCACTTTGTACGTCTGCGTCTGCACAAGAGGACCAGACGTGCCAAGCTTTCTGCATGAAAGGGAGAGTGTTTAGCTTTTTTGTGCTTCTGTAGTGTTTGTGTCCAATGGGAGGTGCCTGCACCAGCTTCCTTACAGGAGTAGGGGGTTTTGTTTGTTTCTCCTCTGTGCCAGCAGAAGTGACAGCCATTCCGGCTCTTTCACAGAAACACATTCATCTGTGTGAGAATGGCGGCCGCTGAATGCACATGAAAGGCCAACGGGGGCTGCGTGGCACAGGAAGACAGACTGTACATCTGCGTTAATGTAAACTCCACAGAAGCCATGTCACAGGGCAAGGAGGAGATAAGGAAAGAAAGAAAGAAAGAAAGAAAGATAGATAGATAGATAGATAGATAGATAGATAGATAGATAGATAGATAGATAGATAGATGAATGAATGTGATCAAACAGATAGTATTGGTAGTTGCTATTTTATTATACCTATATTTTTCTTAAATACTTATATTTGATGTATTTTCTTCCTGATTTATCTATCTGCACGTCTCAGTTGTCTAACAGTGTGTATATATTTGAAATATGCAAATATGCAACTGTTAGCACAATTATTATTAGCAACTTTTTGACAGAAAACACAAATGCATTTTTCTGATGTAAATCAATTATAATAATATCTGCAAGTAAAATATCAAGAAAGGGAAAAGTTGGAAATATCAAAATCCAACTTTGAAATGTGGGTCTATTTCTATTTAGTATCCATTAAGATATTACTGTATTAACATAACACGTCATATATACTTAAATATACAGTATACTGAATAAATCTGTCACACTCAGGCCAGAATCATACATTTTCTTGGAGGTTTATGTTTATACAGACAACAGTTAAACTTCATGAGGCCCATAAGATTTAATAACTTCAAATATTTATTTTTGTTCATTGTTTAATATATATATAGAGGATGATTTTTAATTTCATATATATTAATATTTCATATTGTGGGCAGGCCCGCTGTTTAAAATGACACCGTGAGACTATAAATAGATCAGACCGACGAGCGGAAACATTCATTTCATTACAGCAAGTCAGAGGAAACGGCGTTTTATAGAAAATATTTATTTATAAGACGGTCTGGACAATTTTTCTGCTGCATGTGTGTACTACATGACAAGGCCTCTTTGCTAAATAACATGAATATGCTTTAAAGAAAAACTGTGTGCGCAACCGAAATCTGGGCTCCACTGACTATCATAACTGTATAATAAATCGTATAAACTGATTGTATGGTAACGCAGCAAGTCAGAAAAACACGGACCTGTCGATAAAAATCATCTCAAACTTTCCACTAATAAAAAGAATAAAAACAAGAGGTTCCCAGAGGCTTGAGGCAAAACTATATGAATTATTTTCTAGAAATGTTAGAATTACTGTATTACAAAGATCATCATAGTTTTGCTGTAAATTGTTAAGATTTGTATGTTTGATTGAAAAAAGAAAAAAAATAAGTAGCTACATCAGTAATAATAATCATAGTAACAGCAATAATAGTAATAACTAAAAACTGCAAATTCTCCTTATGACGACCACTATCTTATTTATTAATTAATTAATTTATTTATTTATTTATTTTTGATTTCGTTAAATTGAACTTGCAAGCAACACACAATTCGCTCATTTAAAAAATCCCAAATAATCCACCGAAACACTGAAATATGAATGCGGTTTACATGATGTGCGTCATGATGCTTTCCACGTGACTCTCATCAAGAAAGGTACATTATGTGTCGTTTTATTAATTCAGAAAACACAACAGCACTGCAATAAACACCAATGAAAAAAAAACACACAAGCAGTATTACACTACAGGCCTCATTTATAAACTAATGCTTTTCTTTTATTAATTTAGCCTATACATGAGGCCTTTACATGCGAAAACAAACGATGCAATTTTATTTACACTTATTATGTTATAACATAAAACATAAAAAGAGTGGCTGCAGTGTGTGTGTGTGTGTGTGTGTGTGTGTCCTTAGNATAACATAAAACATAAAAAGAGTGGCTGCAGTGTGTGTGTGTGTGTGTGTGTGTGTGTCCTTAGAAAGAAAGAAAGAAAGAAAGAAAGAAAGCGCATTAATTCATAATCAGCAAATAATACACTGATCACTAATATTAAATATGAGTTAATACACCGGATCTATTATTATGCGCGCGCGCACACACACGCGCACACACCACAAACACGTGAACCATGGGGAAAAGACAAATACAAAAACTCACAACTTAAACACACAGTAAAGCATAAATCAAAATGGGGACACCAATATTATATAACACCCCCCCCNCACCAACACACACACACACACACACACACATACACACACAGTCTGGAGCGTCTCTCCACTGTCTTTCCATCAGAACACAGTGACGTAGGAAGTACAGTTAAAGTTGAGATCTCCAATCGCTGATTAATAAAGTCAATATTTTTCTCTGACCCGAAATATTAATATGACAAAATCGGCCTCCATCAGATGAATGTAAAACAAATAAAAATAAAATTTTTAAAAAAGTGACACCGTTTTACTGTTATTGAATAGACCGACCACAAATGAAAACATGGAGCGTTCAGGTGTGCATTACGTCAAGTGACCTTCTTTTACTTTAAAAATTATCTTATAAATTAAATGTCAGCCTCAAATCATGGACCCTAATTTCTTTCCCACAAACACAACGTGCATCCCTGCAGTGCAGCCTGGTCTTAAAGATCACATGACCTCAAATATGGCCAAATATGACTCCTCAACAACATCACCACCTATAGGCTGCAGGCCGAGCGGAGCGCGTTTGTATTCTTGAGTCATATTGTTAGAAAAAAAAAAAAAATTGCTTCCTTATCTGCGGATCAATATCAGAACAGCAGGTGCCGGAGAGGAACCGGCATCCACACACCGCGTGGAGCTGAACTTTCCCACTCCCCACGGGTCATACCTTCCTCGACCGGAGAGGTCACCAGGCCAGCCCACGGAGGAGCAATGAGGAGGTGATTTCATTATCAGCTATTCCATAATATTCCAATATTTTGTTCACAGGCCTTCTTCTTTTGTTTTTTGTTTTTTTGTTTTTTTTTTTTTTTTTNTTTTTTTTTTTTTTTTGTTATTTTTTGATTATTTATATGAGAGTGCCCAGAAACTTTCCTGTCATACTTAAAAAAAGAAAATGATAAAATTAAAAAAAAAAATAAAAATGGAGGAATTATGTTTGCTTCTTTAAGTAAGTTCTAACTGATTTAGGCAACTGTTGCAGCCTGGTGCTAATCACCGCCTGGCTGGAAATAAACGTGTAGCAGCCTTTATTATTTACCATTGCTATGAGCCAATATGAGCAGCTAGTACAACAACAACAACAACAACAATAATAATGAGACATCAATCATCTCGTTGTCCTGTAAGTCAAAGTACCACTTGGTGCTAAATCCAAAGCTCATAATACTGATCGCACTTTAAATTCAGAGCAGCAGATTCCAGCATTTTTAATAACATTACAGGTTCCATGTACTCCAACTCTTAAGTTTCACACACAGAAAAGCCTCAAATATACACAAATGACAAACAGCAAGTTACAACACTGCGAAACAATGCAAAATAATTAAAAGAAAAATTAAAGGAGAAGTTGAAGTGTTTTAAGCAAACATCAAAAATGCTTACAGGCTTTACTGCATTCTATAGGTTAGAAAAAACCAGGAAGAACTACATCAAGTTCAAGTTCATGGCTGTTCCTGCACTGTCTCCACTGGAGTGTCCAGATGTGTGTGTGTGTGTGTGTGTGTGTGTGTGTGTGTGTGTGTGTGTGACAGGGTGGTGGTTTACGGGCTGTGGATGGGTGTGTGATTTCAGCTGAACTGACCTGAGAGAATATGTAGCAATGACCTATGAAATATGGAAAAACAATGTTGATTTCACCATAAAAACAGAAAGCCCGCATGCACTTAGTACTGAGACTGCAATATTAAAACGCTTAGTTTGCTGGTTTTGTTAAAATTCATATCTTACATTTCAAAACTGGAATCCATGTTTTTAATTTAAAATCCCAGAACTTCTTAGATAATCTCTTCAATAAAACATCTTATTTCTTAATATTTCTTATTGTGGATACCTGACAGCAAACTGCTTTTTAGCAGCAATATCAGCCACATTGTTGAGGGCCTGTTATGCTTTGCACAGCTTGAGGTAAAACACTGCAAATTTTTTAAGGAAAAGAATCAAGAGTGTGAAGGAAAAGTTGATAAATTCTTGAGATGTATTAAAATTTCATAAACTGCATTTCCTAGCAATGCCCGATGAATGCCAAAAAAAAATAGCCTAAAGGCCTTTTAAACTTGTAACCCACTAATTTCACCTGCAGCCAAAAAAATAGAAAGCATCCAGAAAAGCAAAGAATATTTAGCACTTGCAACACCTTTTATTATATTTGTATGCAGTAAAATTCTTATCACAATAAGGAAGGAAACACCTCTTAAACTTTGAACAAAATCACATAACGAAACAACTGCCCATGTGTAGCTCGTAATTTTACATATTTATTGTAAAGAAACATTCTTTATAAATACTGTTTCATCTGTAGCAAGTAAATACCATAATTTAATTACAAATGGATAAATATGGCAGTTGATATTTACAAAAGGAAGGATGTAGTTACAGAAAATCGAACGGCACAACGTTTATTTTCCTCACAATCTTCCAGATAGTATTTCACAATTCAAACTTGCAAAGCACAAAACATCACAAGTTAAGCCCAGCAAACTAAAAAATATACATTCACAAGCATAATATTGTGGTGTGTTTGAGTTAAATGTTACTTTGGCACTCTTTGCAGTTTATAGTTTTTAGTATAGTACAATCAATTTGCCTTAGGATCACAATATTCAACATTATAGTACAATTTTATTGTAGTATGTGCACTAAAAGTCCAGTTAGAGAAATAGCTACCATCGAAAGAACATCTATACACCAAAGACGGACAAACTATCACAACCAATGGGAAAGAGGACATGTAGGAATTATTTACAATGTGGAATACACCTTGCTATATTACATATTTTCATCTGTTGGTAATTGTCATCTTCCCTCGGTAAATCTAAAAAAAAATCTTTTATGTCCCAATCTCCTGTGCTGGCTGGTCCAGTGCTGTGAAATGAGTGTGTGTTGCTTCATTTCAGCTGAGTCCTACACATACCATTCACTGAAATTGGAGGACAGGCCACTGTGGCTGGTGTTGTGCACAGCTGAGACTGGAGACAGGTTGTTGTTGTTGCTTTGAGTCTCGGTGGTGGGAGACACCAGGCCTGGAGGTGTGGAGGACTCATACCCAGAGCTGGCTGCTGGCGAGGAGTCAGATGCTGGGGAGGATTCATGGACCTGGGGAAACCAGCACCAGAAAATATGAAATATAATGTGAAAGCTGAAAATTCGAAAATATTATGGAAGCCTGGGTTGCATTATCCAGGTGTGAATGTCAAATACAAACACACACGCATACACATGTTTAAGACTTTTACCTTCATGTGTTTCCGCAAAGAGCTGGGATGAGTGTAAGACTTGTCGCACATTTTGCACAGATAAGGCTTGTCTGACGTGTGGACGTGCATGTGTTTCTTTCGGTCGCTGCTGTTTGCAAACCTTCTGTCGCAGCCCTCAAACTCACACTGGAACGGTTTCTCTCCTGCAGGAAAGCCACAAACACACACACACAAACACACCTTAGCTGCAAGTTACAGCAAAACCGAGCTGTGCACAAATTTTTGCCATGAGGAATAATTAGGATTAAGTTGTGCATATAGATGCTAGATTACAATGAATGCAGCAATACTCATTTGAGAAGCACGTGTATCATCGAACATTTAAAGCTTAATTTAAATGCAATCCCTGGCTGTTGCGTGTTATTTTAGCCTTAATAATGCGCATGGTGATTTGGAGAGGGGGGGGTNCCCTGGCTGTTGCGTGTTATTTTAGCCTTAATAATGCGCATGGTGATTTGGAGAGGGGGGGGTGGGAGAGGAGCAAGGCCGCCCTCAGTAGGCCCACAGAAGGCGAACCATTTGCTAGGAAATAATAAAAATCTAATTAGCACCTGACCAATTCCATGGCTCTGCACCGCTATGATTTTCCCCAAGAATATAAATCCAAATGTGAAAGGCTGGTAATGGTGTCTGGCACCTTAGCTGCTATAAAGGAGCGCATGAGAAAACAAAAGGCATTCTTTACGCGTAAACAGCGTGGTGTGACTCTCAGCCAACCCCCATATGATAACACACAGCTCCACTATCAATCCACGCAGAGATCGAAACAAATTCGCGATAAATTCACGGAGGATAAAACGTGGAAAGCGGAGCATGCGTGGGCTATAAAAGCGCAGCGTTACGCGCAGGATGCATTAAACCAATTGGTAAGATTTACTACTACCCGAGCTGCTTTACGCCACGCAAAGCCTGGCTGTCGCCTTTCACCCATTTTTAAAGTTCACAAATAGTAAAACATCATCAGACCTGCTGCGATGTTTTATACACGCCGAGAAAATGTTTAATAATTACAGAAAATAGTCAAATCTCTCTGGCGTGGCCCAGTACTAAAGAAATGAATTCTTCTGCTGTTGTAAAGTCATTTCTTCTCTTTCCTGGATGGGATCCTAAACCTGCTTTGGCTGTTTGGGTGAGAGCATCTGCTTTAGCAACCTGAAATAGCCTTAGATAATTAGATTTAATTTCCTCGTGGCGAATATTCCAACACAACGAACAAATAACCGATCAGGCCGTTAAATGAATATTTTCAACCTTAACGCGAATATTTGCACTTGAATAAAACCCACAAAGCCTTTTAAAACATAATTAGAATTACCTGTATGCGTTCGCTTGTGTATCTTCAAGTTTTCAGATCTCGCGAAGACCTTTCCACAGCCTGGGAACGGGCACGGAAAAGGTTTCTCCCCGGTGTGCACCCGAATGTGGTTCACCAGTTTGTATTTCGCCTTGAAAGGCTTGCTCTCCCTGGGGCAGTCCTCCCAGAAACAGATGTGGTTGTTCTGCTCTGGTCCCCCGACATGCTCCACGGAGACGTGAGTGACCAACTCGTGCATGGTGCTAAAAGTTTTGTTGCAACACTTCTTTGGGTTGCTGAGCTGCTCGGGGTCGATCCATTTGCAGATGAGCTCCTGTTTGATGCATTGCTGCCTCATGTAGCGGAAAAAGGCACCGGGGTGATGGTGGGCTGCCATGTTCATCCCCATGTTCATATTCATTGAGCCGTATTGGTTGTGGAGCTGCGCGGCGGAGTACGGGTCGGTCCTCGGGCTGGAAACCTGGTGGTACTGATNTTGGTTGTGGAGCTGCGCGGCGGAGTACGGGTCGGTCCTCGGGCTGGAAACCTGGTGGTACTGATCGGAGCGTCCGAAAACTTCTCCCGGTAGTCCAAGCCTCATTTGGCCGTTCAGCACATTCGGGGATCCGTGGGACCCATGCTGATCGTGGATCCCGGGGAACAGAATGTGGCCTTGAGTGTCTGTGTGGGAGTGATGGAGGGATCCCGCCGTGGGGCCAAAAATAGTATGCTGGCTGCTGGCCGGAGAGGATTCACCGAAGCCCCGGCTGCGAAAGAGAAAGTCCCTGGTGGAGTTGAAAGGGGAGCTTGCATACGACGTGACATGGGCGGCGTGAGCCCCCAGAGCCGCGGCGGGGTAGCCCGGCGCCTGGGTGCTGAAGGCAGAGCTCTGTCCCGGAGAGAGATCATGGTTCAGTTTAAACGCACCCATGTGTGCGGAGTCCACAAAGCCGTTCTGTGCCAAACTCAAGTCTCTCTCCTGCATCTCGCTGGCTGAGTGATGCCTGGCAAAGGAGCCCACTCCCAGCCCGGGGAACTGGTGACCAGCATCCAGTAACATTATTTCAGAAAGCGAGGTTTTGTGATGGAATCAGCTCAGGACTTTTTTTTTTTTTTTTTTTTTTTGGGGGGGTGTGGGGGGAGCTACGGCGACAAACTTAAAAAGAAAAAAAAATCAAATGTTGAAGCTAGAAAATGACTCAACTTCCAGCCTTGGAAACACCATATCAGGCGTGATTCAAATCGTCACTCATGAGGAAAAACTGCTCGATTTAACGAAGATTAAATTCACTTCTACTTAACTTATGACTGGTAAAAAAAAAAAAAAAAAAANAAAAAAAAAAAAAAAAAAAATCCCCAATGTATAGAAGTGAAGACTTTCCTTGTGTCCTCGTCAGCTAATTGCTTTAAAATCCACTGGAAGATGGAAATAATTGTCTTACTGGGTGTCCTTCTTGCAGCGCGTCTGGATGGAGCATCTCAAAAAATTGTTGTTCCGACTGGGTTTGTATTTGTTGCTGTGGCTTGCGTGTGTTTATCACGGAGGGTCCCTGTTTCTCCGTGGACTGGCTCTACCTCCTCTTCCGCCCCCTTTAACTGCAGCCCGTTCACTCAATGGTCGCAATCTGATTGGCCGCTGAGCCTCATCAATCCCAGGTGCTCCTCCAATAGCAGGTGCCGCTTTGGCGACTTAATAGCGCAACGCCATTTTCCACTAATAATTACCGCCTACTTTTAGGAGAGGGTTTTGGGGGGTATATAGGGGAAAGAACCACGGCAAAAGAGAAANTACCGCCTACTTTTAGGAGAGGGTTTTGGGGGGTATATAGGGGAAAGAACCACGGCAAAAGAGAAAACGTGTTTTCTTTTCTTTTCTTTTTTCTTTCTTTTTTTCTTTGCATTCTGTACATGATGAGTTATGGTGTGTATGAAACAACGCAACATTTGAAGAGAAAAGCAAACTACCCCAAAATTTGGCTGCAGAGAATGTGTTATTATGTTTGCATGACAATAATAAGAATAATAATAATAAAATATTACACTTTTCCAAACTAAAAAAAAAAAAAAAATANAAAAAAAAAAAAAAAAATCACAGTTATTTTTACCTATCATGTGCAACGTGATCAGCTAAAATGAGACGGTGAGAGCCAAAAGTTGAGATAAAATAATTTCTAGATATCTAACTTCATTGCTTGAGTAATGAATTCTTAAGTGTATTGACACGTAACTGTCAAACCAGCCTGATATTAATGTTATTATTAATGTATAATAAGTGCAAAACATGAGGTTTGACTCACATAATGACATCTATAATGAGTATATGACCATATGTTTTTTATGAAAATTATTATCACGCCAAATCAAATACGAAATGTATATATTAAATGTGAAATTATACAAATCAGCTGCGTCTAAGAAGATACTTGTGGGTAAAATGAGGTTAGATGATAGAATTACTGAAAATCACGAAGCATTAAGCAGGTCTTAACAGTTGAAAAGGCATCTGTGGCTCCATATGGACCGCAGTGCCTTTTTTTTTTTCTTTTGTTTTGTTTTGTTTGTTTTTTTCCCTGGTTACAGAACTACAACTGGGCCTTTAGTGGTTCTTCATGGTCTCGCCAGTAGCTGTTGTTGCTTCTTTAATGGTTCCATATGCTGTTGGTTCTGCTTTGCTTCCTCAGTGCTTCTCACATTCACCACAGTAATTATGTTACATGTTATGGTGGTGAGCTGCTATTGGATCCACGTTAACACCACTGCTGACCTGAGGTCGAACCCTTCCTGAACTCATACCGCAGAGGATCCGCAGTAATAACACGTAAATATGGTCATTTTCGATGCCTATTGGCTGGATTTGTAAAGATGTGTGTGTGGATCTCTCTAACTTTTGGTTGTAACTTTTCCAAAAAAAAAAAAAAAAAAAAGTGATCCCTCCAAGAAAACAAGTCATTCAGCCAGTTTTTGGCACTGGTAAGCATATCATTTTCTATATGGGGCTTCCTCTGAGGTTCCCACACAAGCACACACAAGTGACCGAGGGAAGTCAGAATTTCAAAGCAGGAATTTGGTTCATTTACTGGCAACTTTCCATCACAAGCACACACTGAATCTATATGGGCTCGTACGCAGCTGCTCATTCAATAATCATTTAAATCAAAGAAAGTTTACTTACATTGTCCAGTTCCAGGATAAAACCCGTTTTCCAGTCTCTCTCTCTCTCTCTCTCTCTCTCTCTCTCTCTCTCTCTCTCTCTCAGCTCCAAGCGACAAAATAGCAGAGAAGGCGAGGTGATCGCCTAAAAACTTTAGCAATAGTGGGTCTCCTAGCTCAAAGTGGGGCAGCCTGAGTGCTGTGCGCCATTCTTCCAAGTCTATTTCAACCCGCACCACAGGAAACGCACAAGCTGATCCAAGTTCAAAGTCACGTCTGCCGACCTCTATAAGAACTTCTTTATTTCCCTGGAAAACCACAAAACCTTCCCCAGAAAAAAAATTAAAAAGAAGAAAAATTCAATCGGCCAGAGGCGCATGGCTGCGGGTTTCCCTTCTGCTGCGGGAAGAAAAGGGGTCCAGGCTGTTGAAAAATTCCCCAAAGAGCAGGATTTCAACAGGTTTTAGGAGCTGGTTAAAGAAAGAACACATCTCATGAAATATAATCCTCAATGTCACCCATAAGTGAGATATAAAAGTGAATATTTCATAAATCTCATCAATAAAGTCAGCAGCCTTCATGCATTAGCCAATGTGTGTGTGTGTGTGTGTGTGTGTGTGTGTGTGTGTGTGTGTGTATGTGTGTGTGTGTGTGTGTTATAATGGGGCCAAAGGCATAATTCACTTCACTGTTATCTGACAATATCAATATGTTGACACACTGGAAGGTTACTTGTGTGCTTTTCATGACCTTGTGTTTCATGGATGTTTGACCTCTGACCCGTTAAGACCACATATGTTGCCCTCTTGACTTCTTTTGGTAAAATAACCGTTTTTATGACAAAAGCATCTTTGTTTTAGAGAGAGAGAGAGAGAGAGAGAGAGAGAGAGAGAGAGAGAGACGATTAAGACGTCCCCTTTTCTTCGTTTGAGACGTCAACAGCTTTAAGTCAAAGGAAATTAATAAATGTATTCATAAAAGTTCCAGTTTTTAAATGCTGCACTGATGTATTTATCACACGTGTAAAATTAAGCCGTGGGATATTCATATATAGGAAATTTAACAGGAAACAACCTGCAAAAGTTGAGAATGCACGATATTCATAGAAATGATCAATAATCCCTGTTTCATTATGTAATAAGCCCTGTTTGTTAATTTATAGTTTTGGCCAAGTATGAGAAAATTTTATTTGATGACGCATGAGGCAGCAGGATTTTTTTTTTTTTTAATCACAAATAATGCACCCATTGATATGTTTTATGGTCACAAGAAGCTTGGGGAGCAGGGATTTATTTATTTATTCATCTATTTGTTTTTACTTTTTATTCAAAATGTAATGATTTAAAGACAATAATTGTCTGCATATAGAGTTTTTATGCAATTACTTCACTTATAACACGTCAAACAGCCTGTGTGTCGTTGCAATGAAATATGACGAGCTGTCAGTTAAGTGGGGGACGAAGTGAAATAAATACATCAACATCAGCACATGCACCTTCCAAATCAATAAACGCGTCTGTGATTTATTTATATTTATTTCTATCCTTATGTATCATTTTATAGGTTTACGCTTCAGTTGCTCATTATCAAATTCATAAATCAGCCAATGCAACAGGCCCATAATATGCGAATCTCTTATGAAAATAATGTTGTTGCTTTAATAACTGTCTCTTATGGGTAAAAAGCTTTTGTGGATTTCATATTTTAAATTTGATTTTTTTTAAGTTTGTATATCTGTATCATGATATGAAGAATTGTGATGTGCAGTCACTTATCAAAAGTCAATTCCAGAGGTGTGTGAATGAAGACATATGATGACAGATACACATCCTGCTGTTATTTCCTTAAATACAGTTTGTTCTCACATCAGTCATAAGTTATCACTCACATCTTAATAATAAACATGTCATCATAAAACATTCTCAGAAATGTTAACATGAATCTAGTTTAGCTGTAATACTTCATTATTCCACATGCATTATATTATTCTATATTATATTGGTCCCAAGACTCAAATGCTTTAATGTGTGTTTTTTATTTATTGACACATTATCAAAAATGCCTGAACAAGTACAATTATGGCAGTGTTTGTGGTTTTATTCATTTCATCATCATTTTATTTTATAATTTTAATGACAGCTTTAAAATAACCTAAAACACAATTTAAAGCAGAAGTCTGATTTTTTGCTTCAGCACACAAACACAATGAATCATGTTCATTGTGTTTGCTGACGAAAATGAGCTACGGGGGAAAAGGTTCGAAAAAACCTCTGCACCTATGCAAAATAAAAACTGTGTTTAGATACTTTACAGCATTTAAATGTTCTTGGATTTTTAAAATATTAGTGTAGTGTGTCGACAAAGGTGCGTTTTTAAAATTTTCTATTACTTTTTTTTAAATCTATTTTTCCTGATAATTAATTTTAAGTTTTGTAACAATGTTCTGGAATTTTTTTGGCTTTAGAAAAAAAAATGCATTTGGAAACTAAAATTTGTATATCAATAAATAACTCTAATGGCATCTATCATTTCTACATTTATTACACATGCAGAAACATGATTTTTTTTAATGATAATATTGAAATCACACCAATAACACACACTTTTGATGAGCAAATCAGAAATAAAGTGCGCACAGTTTTTACATAAACGCACATTTCATCCGGCAGCAGCGCAGAAAGACGCACACACGCACGGATTCGCCGGTAACTTTATGAGCAGAACTTTTTGGAGTCAACAGCGATAAAGAGAGTGAGGGGGCGGAACCCTGCTGAGCTCCTGCGCTGAACGACAGCCAATCGCTTCGTTCTCTTAACTGCCAGTCACCGAAATCCGTCCAATACCCGCAGTGCCATTTCTAAACTGTATTCCCCACTGTGTCCTCCAACTGTTGTATGTTCTGCCAATCGCTTGAGGACAGAGTGGGAAAAGGAGCAAGCAGAGTTAGAAGCAGGACAAAAGAACTTATAGAGCCCTTATATCCATATTTTCCTCATGTTTTAGAGAGCGTGGTGTGGTGACAAACAGTTGCGGTGAGTGCGGATGGACTTGGCAGTGTAGTCATGGAACCCCCTTTAAGCAAGAGGAATCCGGCGATAAGATTAGCGGATTTGGCAGCGACTCAACCCCTTCCTCATCAGAATATGACAGGCTTCCCGGGGCTAGGGGGGCATCACCCTCTCTCCCACCATGCCCACCTCCACCCTGGGGAGCTGGGCAACGACCCCGGAGTGGCACTCACTCCATTTGGACCAGAGCACATGGCACAGACAAATGCTCTCAAACTTAGCCCATCTCAGCACATTCAGAGCCATCCCGAAGCCCAGACCGCGGCATCTTTCACTTCTGCTCAGACCACAGTTGGTTTCCCCGTGGCTCACCCCCACTCAGGCTACTCAAGCAGCAGGGACTTCATCCTCAGGAGAGAACTCTCAGCCTCTGCTATGCATGCACTTGGCGACCAGCATAGTTCCGCCTCCTCCCCTCATCACCATGGCATGTTCATCTCCCCAACAGGTGCTTATGGACACGCGGAAAGTGGGGCCCACTCACTTTTCACTGGACTTCACGACCAGGCGTCCCCAGGTGCCCATCACCATGCCCTCAACGGGCAGATGCGCCTGGGTATACCGGGGGACATCTACGGCAGGCCGGANATCACCATGCCCTCAACGGGCAGATGCGCCTGGGTATACCGGGGGACATCTACGGCAGGCCGGAGCACTTCGGGCACAGGCCAGAGCACTATGGACCCTCTTCCCTCCACAGCTACAACTCCATGAACCTCAATGTGAACATCGCTTCTGCTCCTCACGGAGCGGCGGGGGCGTTTTTAAGATACATGCGGCAGCCCATAAAGCAAGAGCTAATCTGCAAATGGATCGAGCAGGAGCAAAGTCAAAAGAAGCCCTGCTCGAAAACTTACAGCACAATGCACGAACTGGTCAACCACGTCACCGTGGAGCATGTCGGGGGACCGGAGCAGAGCAGCCACGTCTGTTTTTGGGAGGAATGTCCGCGGGAAGGAAAGGCTTTTAAAGCAAAGTACAAACTGATAAATCACATCCGAGTTCATACGGGAGAAAAGCCCTTCCCGTGTCCTTTCCCGGGATGTGGAAAAGTGTTCGCTCGATCGGAGAATTTAAAGATTCACAAGAGGACTCACACAGGTCAGTAGATTTAACTATGTAAAACTCGCACGGATAACCCGAGCCAGCTAGAGAGACTATCTGAAATATACGCGAGAACATTATTTATTTTTATATTTATCCTATTTATCCACTCTGTTTGTTACTTATTTACGATTCCCTTGTGAATCGAGGACACAACCATGCGTAATTGCGCACACTTAATGAGCTAATGAGGAACAAAGTTTTACTGAATGACGCCTTGGTAAAGTGAGAAAGTGTTTCATTTCCTTTCTGAAATATAAACTTTTGAAGTGGCTTATACTCGGGTGCAGTAGGCGTGAGCGGATTAAGCCATATGATTTGTGAAACGTGCTTACGTACTCGCAACAGCGCTAGAAGACGCGCAAATATAATTATCCACGGACCAAGGACGTTTACGCAAAAAAATGACAAGTTTACACTCCTTGTGTTTGATTCTTTTTTATTATTTATTTATTTATTTATTTATTTTTTGAATAACATTTGGTTTTGTTGTAGCTGCAAGGTGCATAAACTAAAGGCGTCAGTATTTGGGTTAAGGGGATCAAATCCACCAGGATACACAGTCCAGCCACAACAACTGAGTCAGTGGACGTGACGAAACGTTTGTCAGAGTTGCAGTGTTAAATATTAACGATACTTTAGCTACTCTAAAAACTCTATACTGTGCTAAAATGATCTGGTTCTGTTGCTGTGGACGGTTTTATTTTTTTATTTTTATTTATTTATTTATTTAAAGTCGTTTTGACCAAGAAAGAGCTCAACTTTGACCCTTAAGCCCCCAGTAAAGAGAGGCCTCTCCATATTATGGTACTGGATGATGCAGAATCCCCAGGTGAAAAAAACAAACAAACAAACAAACAAACAAACAACAAAAACCTATTAATATCGTAATCACCAATAAACTCCNAAACAAACAAACAAACAAACAAACAAACAACAAAAACCTATTAATATCGTAATCACCAATAAACTCCAAATTTACGTCTGCAAACCTAAACCGAAACCCAGAAAACAAGTTATGGATTTTAACACATTTTATTGAGATTATGACTGTGTTCTGGTGGTCCAGAACGCACTTCCCATACACACACATGCACACATAGCCAGAAGGTCTAAACCAGGTTACACGTGTTCACACTAGAACATACTTTGTACAAGTGGGTGTGGAATATGGCACTTGTGCACGTTTAGTGAATAAGCTTTGCTTAAGAGGAGGAGGCCCCACTGGAGGAGTGGGTTGCTACAGGGAGCAATTACAGGGAATTTAGCGTCATATTGCATTTAAGGTGTTATGATGAGAAGGAGTTGGAGCTATATGTTGCCTCAGCATACTATTATAGTCTGCATGAATGTTTTTCGCGGTGGATGTGTGGGGCTGTTTGCACTGATCGTGTCTGTTTTTCATTATTTCAAGGAGAAAAGCCTTTCAAGTGCGAATTTGATGGATGTGACAGAAAATTCGCCAACAGCAGCGACCGGAAGAAACACTCACACGTCCACACCAGTGACAAGCCTTACTACTGCAAAGTCCGAGGCTGTGACAAATCCTACACACACCCGAGCTCCCTGCGAAAGCACATGAAAGTCCACTGCAAATCCCCACCGCCCCCTTCCACCAACCTCACCTACATCTCCTCCACAAACCCAGCCGGAGACCCCCTTTCCCCTAATTCAGAANTCCACCAACCTCACCTACATCTCCTCCACAAACCCAGCCGGAGACCCCCTTTCCCCTAATTCAGAACCGCACAGGAACCGATCGTCAAACCTCTCCCCTCAGGTCACCAACCTCAACGAGTGGTACGTGTGCCAGGGGAGCGGAGGACCGAACCATCTCCACACCCCCTCCAGCGACGTGCCAACCTCAGATTCAGACGATGAGGACTCCTTCAGACATTCAGACCCTAGGACGATGCTCTGATGGCCTGTTTACAACCACCTGACTCTCAAAAATGACACCCAGAAGGTCCAAGATGGACCAAACCGATCGAGTGCATATCAAATATTTTTTATTATTATTATTACAGGATTTTCTAAAGGTGGTAACTTCGTGCAGTAGGAGGAGATGCTTCCTGATCTTTTCTAAAATGCATTATGATCCCAGATTAAACACTGAAATAAGAAATCTTTGTAGTTTGAGAGGACCAAAAATGTTCATTGGGATGAGCTGAACGTTTCATAATTAACTTTAATAATTTAAAAACAGCAATATTCAGGTTTAGATGACAGCTTGACTCAACTGATGAGATATTAAAAGTGACATCTTTGATCTGACCTCCCATCATCCCTTTGCAGTTTAGCATCAGTCACTGTCAAATTCAGGACAATGTGAGGAAAACAAGTGGTACTGCTGAGTGGCAATAAATATGACTTTGTTTATTAGTGGTGAGATTATAAAATGTGGTACATCCAGGAAAAAAAATCAAACGAGTGTCTTAAGGGTTCTCATTTACCTTTACAGATTTATTAACCATAAGTTCGTTTGGATGGAATTTTGTAATATTTAAGAAGTATTTAAGACTATATTTTATGCAAAAATACACCAGTGTTATGCTCGTTTAAAGAGTACGAGTAAGTCCCCTGAGACCCTAAATGTCTACTGACAGGCTTTGTCCCTGAAGGATTTGTATATATGTAACTGTAACTGATTCTTGTGAATGTTGTAGTTTTAATTACACACAGAAAATGTCGTTTTTGTACATTGTAATTTATTTGATGGTATCAGTGTTGTACTGGAATTACAGAGACACCAAAGAATAATAATAATATCAGTTTTGGTGAGATGTAGTAGCCTACTGATGTTTCTCTTTTTTTTTTTAAAAAAAAATACTGTGTTCTGTAAAAGGTAANTAGTAGCCTACTGATGTTTCTCTTTTTTTTTTTAAAAAAAAATACTGTGTTCTGTAAAAGGTAAAAAATTACTTGAATAGGCTGTGTAATGTGAACAGTCCCTTTCCTCGCATGCCTTTTGTAGTGATCTGTCTTTCTCTTTTGAGGTGCATGGTGCTTTTGGATATGATGGATAAAACTAATGATGAATCAGATATGACTGTGCAGACCTTTGATGTTCCAAATTTAATTTTCAATATTAAAAAAAAAAACATGCTAAAATTAATTTAAAAAAACAGCAGGAAATATAAAGTTAAAAATTAGAGTGTCACTCCAAATGATTATTTTTATTAACAGGAGTTTGGACAGAAAATCAAATTGTATAAACGGACTCAATATACAGAAGTAGGTATTGTTACGCTATAGACATTTTAATAAGCTCTATATTTATCAGTTAATGTATTTTTGATGTCAATAATATGAACAAAACACCAGGAAATATTAGAAGCATCCGAGTGAAATTCATATGCTGACATATGATGTAAAGAAGAAGCCTTATAGGCCAAATAGGAGGCTGCATCAACTAATGACTGGACTAATGGGAAACTTAGAGCCCCCTGATGGCGCTACCTCTGAAAGGCGCGACAGCACAAAGCAGCCCAGACATGAATCATTCATGGGAAAAATAAAAGATAAAAGATATCTGACAATAAGCAAGGCCTTGTATAGAGTGTATAAAACAAGTCCCCCCTCTTATTTCCTCTATTAAAACGCACAATCTCACTTTCAAAGACTCGCCTGTCCAGTCTATAGAATTAAAATTGACCAACTTGAGTCCTGCGCCACTTCAAAGGCTGCTGGTCCTCTGACAGTCTTCATGGCGCATTAGGATTTCTATGGCAATCTTGGACTGAGACGCTCCAATTTGAATATGTCTACTTGGAAATCACTAACTGCCACTAAATGATCCATAGTCAAAGTACAGGATGCACAGGATGCTCCCTCTTCAGATACGTGTCATGCGTGCTGCCACAAATACAATGTTGACAGGTAAATTACGCACAAGCACCCAGCTGCTCCTGCTGCATCTCCCCGCTGGGAATTAGATCATAAAGCATGTACAAAAAGTTGGTAAAAATTGCTAAAAGGAAAGAAAATCATGCTGGAAATTATGCTGAGCTGGTGATTTTTTTTTTAATGACACGCCTGACTTTTTGCGCAAATTACTCATTCCACCCTAAGAATAAAACAAACATCAATTCCGTAAAAACACTTTAAAATATTAAACAAGCTTTACAGGCCTCGCAACGGGGCCTTTGTCACTTTCAAGCTCGCTTTCTAAACCGCTTTCTCCATTCAAAGTTGCAGCTCTGAGCCTCTTCTCCTTTCGTGCGTGAAGTTTTATGGAGGTAAAGGCCTAAAGAGGAGCCTGCCCTTGTCGTTCCTGTTTAGAAACAAGTGTTCCGTGAATGTAACAAAATAAACACGATGAAAAATAACCACAGATAGTTTCTCGGGCATTAAAAGGAGGGGGACTTAATAAAAGGAGTGAAGCAGTCACCCTTCAATGAGAGACGCTTTGAAGTAGAACTTATTATCTGAGAAATACTTTTTGGTTGTCCTAACGACGCTGCTGAATAGGAAAGGCGCTCCTTTGTCAGCGATTTGTTCTCCTTTAGTGGGATGCCCGTGGAAATCACTTACACGGGCCACCTTAACATACTGCCTGCAAATCAGTAACCGGCGGAGTCAGACATGCAGACGCCACTTTGGGGAGGACAAAGCAAAAAGTCGCAGTGAAAACGTCGTTGCTTCTCAATTGCGCCCTTTAAAGCGCTTCAACGATAATTTCTAAGACGAGCGTAGAGGCAAAACAAACGCAGACTTGTCAAACTTTACAAGCATTATCCATCTCCTGAATGCTGCAGGCACAAAGCACGTAAAACTGGTTTGTGAAGTGATCATTTCGCTCACAAAAGTTAAGAGTCTTGATCCAGGCACCTCGTGTATAGTCCACACCCTGGAAAAAAAAAAAAAAAAAAGAGATGAGAAATAGTAATAAAAATCAGCTTTATTTCTTAATAAGTCCAAGCAGGTGTGAAGAATGAAGCAGCTTCTGCTCCCAAACTCCCAAGCAGACATCAAATCTAGCAGAACAGCAGCACCTTGTGACAGCTTTGGCTCGTTTTTTACTATCAACCGAGGGCATGTCTCAAAATAACACAAAATGACTTCTAAAAGGCAGCAAATATATCTGAAAATAAGAAATGAGGAATGCATGATTTATATAGCCTATCTGGATATATTTGTTGTTTAGTTCAGCCGGTGTTTAGTAAAGATAGTATAACTGTATATAAGTAAAGCACATTATGATTAATATAACATCCAAATCCCAAAACTGCAGGAGTCCAATCCATATTTTTATTTTTTATTTTAGTTTTATTTTACTTTATGTAATTAATGAAGAGATTCCAGTTGATTTTTTATGGCAATTATTTATTATTTTATCTGCTGGATTTACTTTTTATTTTTTCTAATGTTATTAAAACATTAGAAAAAAGACAAAGTTTCCAAATCTACGGAATAAATGCATTTACTGTCCAATCCCTTATATAGAGTGTAATATCAAATGCTGGCAACACTGAAAGTTTCACCTTCTTATCTCTCTACATAAACAAAAACCTATTTGCCATCCAGGCGTTTTGCCAGCCTCCCCAAAGCTCCTACCTGCTACTTTCTTAAGTTTCATGGACAGAAAAGATCTCAGTTCAGTATTTGCTTCTCCCGACTAAAAGCAGCCCAACTCCATGATGTTTTTTCTTTCTTTCTTTTTTTTTTTTTTTTTTNTTTTTTTTTTTTTTTTTCTTTTAGGAAATATTGGGTTTTATTCTGCTGTGTGATCAGCGAGGCTGCACAGCACACATATATGATCCTGCAGGGAAATACTCAACAGCAAGGATGGAGTTTTTGCTGTAATTTATGGATTTTGGTAGCAGGGGAAAACTGAATAGCTTTTGTCCCGGTTTGTATTCGGATCTTCGGGCGTCTGCAGGGAAAATGTCGCTCCTCTCCAGCTGCTGCTTTCACCTATTAGCCCTGATGTCTTTCCCAAAGGAGTGCGGGAGTTAAACATCTGACAATAGCCATGCCGGGGGGTCACACAACTGACCTGTACTTGGTTTTAATAGTTTCATAGGAACGTCATTAAATCAATTAGCCAGTGAGCACATCAAGATTTATTTGGAATTTTATGCAGAGGAAAAGATGTTCCTTATCTTTAGATTTAGGCTTTAAGAGTAATTTTTGGTGTCAAGTTAACAATTTAATGTCAGTAGCAGTTTTCTGTTTTAGAGGGGGAAAGGTTTACAGTTCTGACATTTTAGCCTGTTGTTTCCCACTTAAGGGAAATTTTTAGAATAACAGTTCTCCAAGCTAAAACACCAGCAATCATTTAAAAAAAAAGTGTTTATTTCATTAAGTTTATTAACAAATCAAAGCATAAATATAGAAATAGTAATAAGATAATAACATAATTACCATGCTTTCATTAATTTGAGTTTTAAAAGGTAAAAAAAAATGTAAAATTAATAAAACGAGTAAGAAAAGTGAAAAAATAAATGCAACCATATAGGAAAATTACAGTAATAGTGTCCAACAGTCAAGCCTCATATTACATACAGTATATTCATACACATGTGCCATAATATATTTACAGGAATATCATGAGGCAAAGACTTAACTGCTATGAGATCAAATAAATGAAGGACTGAAAAAAATGTCATGACTTTCTTATATCTTTTAAAATGCTCAAATAAATGTGTTTGATTGTAAATTTTAAACATTTATGATATGACTTATCCTTTAATGAAATATTAGTGCACAATTCTAAAAATCCAACTGAATATTTTTGGGAACAGGTAACAAACTCTCCCTCTTGTCATAGAGACTGTGGCTACTTTACATCATATCCCACCATCAGAGGAGGAAGATACATCACTCTCATCCTGCCTGTCTCCATCTCTGAAACTGACATAATATCTGGCGGCTCGGTAACATCTGTGGGGGTAGAGACTTGGTACCGGTCCAAAGCCCCATCCCAGGACTGGGAGCCACTCCAAGGCAGTAGGTGAGGAGAGCAAGGTCGTCCACGGACAAACGCGTGAGCCAGGCCTCACTACCTGGCCCTTATATAGCTCAAAGTAGAAACTAAAGTGCAGATAAGCGTAAGCATGCTGCCCCAGTAGTCTCTCATTGAGTGACAGGGCTTTCCTAAAAGCCTCTAAATGCAGGATGTAGGCTTCAGCGTACTTGGAAACTGGGCTGACCAGGTGGAGGGAAATGCTGAAGTATAGTCGATCAAAGAGAACCAGATGGACTTTTTAGTGCTGGGGGCTTATTTCAGCTCATGGATGATGCATTCAAAGTCTTGCTTGAGTCATCATGCATCATTTTGTTCTTGAAGACATGTTCATAAAATCTGAGTAAATTGACCAGGGAAAAATACATAATTGAGGCCTTTGTTGAGTTCCATTGTAAGCAAACACTTCCTTCCTTTTGCCCAAACACCTCTTAAAATCCTTTCTCTGAGTGATCCAAATCATTTTGACATTACAGCATTCTAATCCATGCCCATTCTATCCTCCTTCCTCTTTTCTTCTTTCCAACAATTACTCTCTCCATTGTGAGCAAAGATTGGTATCAGTACTAGATTTGTGTGGAACCATCGTGCCTGCAACATCAGAGAGCCGGCCCTCATTTTATTGCAGAAAAAGGTCAGCGTTCATAGAGGGGAAATCATTCTATCACAGCTGGGGAGGAAGAAGAGGGGGCATCCTCAGAGAAGAGAGATGAGGGTGTATGGACAGGTAAAGGAGAGAGAGGACTTTGACTCCTGAACATCTGATTCTCTTCACATATTGGAGCCTCTAGTTGGTGAAGTTAGTTACCAAACCTGCTCAGCTTCCAGTCTCGCTGCAGGATCTCTAATCCAATGTGATAAGCCAGTGCACTATAGTGGTAAAGAATCCAGTGTGGAGGCACCACTGCCTCCTCAACCATGCAGAGCCAAGACTTCCCTCTGACTTTATGGAGGTGCCTGTGTGGGTCCCAAACATCATAGGTCTCAAACCCATTCCCTTTAACAGACAGATTGGCAATAACAGATACAGCTCTGGATGGGCAGAAGAAAATATGGTTTCTTGATGTTTCCAGCTGACCAGGGATAAGCCAGAAAGGAAATATGGCTGGATAGGCAATGAGATTGAGATATGGGGTCTCCATCTGACCCGTGGCTTCAAAGAGATGTGGTTTTGGTCTATTGAGGCCCCAGATGAGGCTTAAGACATAAATGATTGGATACCAAGATGACCTATGGTATTAATGGTGTCCACAAAACAGTGTTTACCCACTTATTCATCTAGCTGACCTTTCCAATCCTTCCCTTGCCCTCTTGGTCTATGGTAGAAAAGATGTTTGGCTGGAATCAAACAAGAAATTCTATTTTTATTTATTGGATAGAAGAAAACACAACCCTGAACCTCATCTAAGGACATAAGCAGCTTGAGCTCTTTTACTTGCTGTGAAGATCCTGATGACAGCCATAATGTGTCTGCTTGTCCCACAGGACATTTAGCTCTGGACCGTCCCAATCACAAGACTAATTGTATAATTAGGGCAGCTCCATGGGGACGGGCACCTTTTGGCCTTTCCCTGACACTTGCCATGCTAAATGACAGTATATCTCACAAACCATCAAAGCTGATCTGTCTTAGTGACATGATACCAAGAGAGATGGCAATATTTTATTAAGGTGACTGATAGTTTGTGAAAAATATTAAAAACATGGGATCTAACTGGAGCCACTACATCTGACACAATGATCATCATCTGCTTAGAATTAGAGTATGCATAGGCTGTTTCCTTCTTGGTTAGCAGGAGGTTGGGGCCTGGTCATGAGGAGAGAAGTCCTTATTTTCCTATAGAGCCCCTCCTTAGATTTTCAGCATCACCATGCACATCATTATTGTTGTCAAAAGTTGCGTTGAGTATGAACTCTCCGTGAAGGGGGCTGTGGCAGGCGCAGCCCTGCGGGGGGAATCCGGGTGGGAGGTTGAGTGTATGGGGGGATTTGAAGGGGGTCCGTGCTGCAATTCTGCCCGGCCGTTGCAGGGTTAGGACACCTCTCCATCCAGGAGGGCCCCACAGGTGCCCTCATTACGCAGACCCCTGTAGCACGGAGAGGCGAGGAGAGGTGCGACTTTACGCTCAACGTCTACCTCTCCCACCTGGNCCCCTGTAGCACGGAGAGGCGAGGAGAGGTGCGACTTTACGCTCAACGTCTACCTCTCCCACCTGGCCTCTGTCTGCCTGTCACAGCTCCTATAGGGAAGAGTCCTAATATGAATTATAATAAGGATAATAACAGTCCCGTGGAGGCTGGAAAAGTGAAAAGGCGTCAGAAATGGCGCATGATTATAACCAGAAAGTTTGGCAAGCGTCAATTTCACAAATCCTCTGGGATTTCATACACAAAACAGACTAAGTCATCTTTTTTTTTTTTTTTTTTTTTTAAAGTAAAACAGGCTGAAATAAAGCTTAATCCTGCCAGAGTTTATGTTGATCCGAAAGATAAACATTTTGTTTATTGCTGTTTGCAAATCTCGAAATATTTTATGCTGCACGTCCGGAAACGAATGAAGTTTCTCCAAAGTTCCACGCGTCACACTGCGACCGAGATGCAAAGGGCAAGTGGTGCTTCATTAACCGCATCCCATATACTTTAGATCCCCCCTGAGAGAGAGAGAGAGAGAGAGAGAGAGTNCATCCCATATACTTTAGATCCCCCCTGAGAGAGAGAGAGAGAGAGAGAGAGAGTGCTTTAATGTCAATTACCTGTCATTTACAACACCTGCTATATGTTATCAGCCTCAGGCCTCAGGAAAACGAGCATTGTCCTTTTAACATTAAAAAAAAAAATCACAAGAACAGACACATTTTGTGTTTCATTTGTCAAATTTAAATTCTTAAATGATAAAAAAATAAATGATTATCGTTTGTTTCTCAGCTAAAGGAATAAATAAGATGTCGTTTGTAGCATTTTGTGTGTGTGTGTGGGGTATTATTTATTATTACATTTTATTATATTAGATGCGGGATTAAATTATTACAATAAATTAATAATGAGATACTTTAATAAAACTGGCAGGCTCTTTTATTATTTAAAAAGTTTCATCTATTTTAACAAAATAATGAACATGCAAAAGATGTGATAGATTAATTCGCATCAGTAAAACAAATCAGAAGGAAAATTCTGATCACAAGTGATTTTCCTTTGAAGAGGCGAATAAAGTGTCTGTTATTCATGATAAAGTTGCTGAACAAAAAGCCAGAGGAGTGGATGTGTGTGAAGGAGCTCCTATAATGAGGGGATTCTTTCACTTTTCAGACACTCCTGGTCGTGGCGGGATTAAGAAGAGGGCTCTTGACTCCCTCTTTCACACAAAAACAAGTGTGCTTGTCAGCAACTCCAAGGAGAAAAGAGGAGAAGAATACGTGAGTCCAGGGTTATCGTGTTTAATTGGATTAGATGGTGTCATGTTGGAGGAGTGGAAGTCTGGAGCAGGACAAACAAGAGAGAGACATGCAGCCAAGAGGGACAGAAGAGGGAGAAGACACGGCTTCAAAATCAGAAACACAAAATTACTTTGTATACTAATAGAATATATACACATTTAAACATAAAGTATTCAGACCTTCACTTTTGATAGGCTGCAGCAAAATTTTTAAATGATTTCTAAAATGATTTCTTCACATTATTGCACACTGACAATGTAAAAACATGTAATAGAATTTTCTTTCTCAGTTAATTTTTTTTTAAGAAACTTAATGTCACATATTGATCGACCAAGGGGGGAAATTACTCTCTCTTCATCTTCTTTTTTTAAGCACTCTTCTATGTCGACAACAGCGCTCGAATCTGCACCTGCTTCAGTGTACAGGTGCAGAGAGAGAGAGAGAGAGAGAGAGAGAGAGAGAGAGAGAGAGGGAGATGGGGCTCAGAGTTGAGACTGTAGGGCCACATGATGACCCAAATCATTTCAGTCCGGCTCAGTTTGGCCACATTTTAATTTACAAAACAAGAGTTTACACAACTTTTCACCGTGTACAGTAAATGCATCACAGACCCTGATGCAAACTTAAAATTTTTAGTACAGAAGCACTCTGGAGCATCGATAATCTTGTATTTCTGATCAAAAATGACTAATGGTCAATAGAAACAAACAAAGAAAACACGAGTCCTAGTTGTGCAGATGGCACAAATATTGCTCAGAATCCACGCAAATGTGATACAAAAACTCAAACAGGAGGACAGGGTGATGTTTTATGGGTAAATATCAAAAACTGGGTTTGAGTTTGTCTACTTCTAAGAGGTTTTGATGAATATAATCGATTTAACTATGACATTTCATCATTTATTTGGCGTCAGAATAACTTTATGGCCCTGTTAATGTGGCTGTTACAGGCCTCCACACACTCTCTCACTTTATGAGGTGCTGTTGCTTTTTTGTGCTGCCTTCAAACGTCTGCCTGAGTAGCGTAACACTTTCTATTGGTCTGTCTATCTGTTAGGTGCGTCTTGCGTGGTGCGTTCACGGCGGCGCAGAACGAAGAATCACAGAGCAATAAACCAACACGCGCTGTTACTATGACCAAAAAAAAAAAATCACCTTTAGGCTTAAACCCATTAATAAAACACACAATTAATATTAACAGATGCGTTGCTAACATGCTGGATAACTTCACCTTAATATGCAAATGCTTCTGTAATCCAGAGAAAATAGAAATAAAATCATGTCTGGAACAAACTTGTAGGCGTCAGAAATCGGTGGACACTGGAGGTAGAAACTAAAAAGTTGCAGAAACTAACGACTCTCATTACCATACCAGCCCTCCTCCTCTTCCTCCTCCTCCTCCTCCCCCCCGGACACCCTTCCTCACTCCTGGCAACAACAGACAAAGCGGGCGGGGTTTTAGTGGTCTCCGCCGGGGCCAGTCAGCCTTTGATCTGGCCCCCGTTAAAGGAGAAGGGAGTCAGGGAGGGGGGGAGTCAGGGCAAGAGGAGGGATGAAGAGGAAGGTAAAGACACCTAAAATATATATATATGTTTTGTACCTCCCTAAAATCCACTGAAGGGACGTGTACAGGAAATATGAAGCATGATGCAGCAGATATATGAGGATTTGCAGGCATGGGGGGCCAAAAGTTAAGAACCGGAAGACTAGGAGGAGACGGAGCTTCAGGAGTTACAACGGTGCAAGAGGAGAGAGTGAGGCCTTCAAGTTGGCCTGGACAAATTTAATGTGGGAGTTTATATTAAGAAGGATCCTCCCATCTTGCTGATATTCTGTTTAGGCCTGTATTTTTTTTTATTTTTTTTTTAAGAGAAGGATTTAGAGCCTAATGAGCGTAAGCTTTACTCCTCTGAATATAAATGTGAACCTATAATAAAATAAATATATAAAAGTTTGGGTTGGACGTATTTGATCCGGACCCGGTGCTTCCGCCCCTGTCCCCTCTGAGTGTTGTGGACAAAAGAGTTTCTTAAATGAAGTTAGTGATGGTCACATGTGCCAGACAGGCCGCTGAGATTCGAACGGAAAAATGAATGCAACATTCAATATCCTAGAATAAAGCATCTCATACTAAATTCGTAGTTTTGGTCTGTCATGGGTCAAGTTGGATAAATTGTTATATTTTTGAATTAATTCACATCTTAGTCGTTATAAAATTCATATTCAGGATTAGTCTTAAATCACGTTTCAAAAAGGTCCAATCAATTTTTTTTCCCTATACATATATATTTTTATTCTTTAATTCCAGTTTCCTTATCTGGGAGGAAAATAAAAGAATTTGCTTTTCTTTTCTGTTTTTAACTGAAATCCTGCAGCTTATTTATCTTGAAAGCAAAAACTGATAAGAAACAAAAACAGTTTGCTGTCTGCCTCAGGCTATGAGATGATGAAAATGAAAGAGTGGTTGTCACTGTATCATAATGTTGCAATAATTCTAAAAAAATTCTCAGAAGAATGGCCTTTTGTATAAATTATTGTAATTTGTTTAAACAACATCCTGGGACAGAATTAATTGTTATTTCTTAATCAACACCAGTAAATGTGATATTTTCGAGCTAGGCAAAAGCTTTTCCTTTCAAACTGTGAAACGACGTGTTTTACTGCTCAGAATCATCTTTTGGTGGAATTAGTTTGTCATATATTGTCATTAGCAGACTATTAAAACAATGAAGTCATTATTTGAGAATCCCCCGGCGGGGAATTAGGAGAATAAAGGCATCTTTGCCACACGGGTCCCATTTAGATTAATGGAAAAATATGTAAAACATTTCGTTTTAATTTTCCTCTGACAGTGTTTTGCATACATGCATTTTCTCCGCCTGCGCTGTCCCTCATAATTTATGAAAGCAATCTCCTGCAACACATTACCGGCTACGGAAAATCCTGCTCCCAGACTAATTGATTCCGGTCATAATTCTGCGAGGTTATAATCGTGTTAATTGTAATTTACTCTCCCAGGGAATAACGGAGACATGTTTAAATAAAATCAGTTCCACACGTGATAGAAATGTCACGTGGAATTACTCTAATCTATAGGGATGTCACTTAAGGCCTATTTATTCTTCAATTTCAGTAAATATTAAATTTGTAGCCTATAACCTTTAAAGAAAGAAGAAGCAGAAAAATAACCATTCAGATCAACAAAACTAAATATTTCAGGCTGAATTTGGGGATATTTAGATTTCCCCCAAAAAGCCCACGAGATGAATGATGCAGCTACAATCTATCTAATACAAGCATCATTTAGGTCTTTTCAGATGAATAACCCATTTATAATCATGAAACAAAGCATTAAAATACATTAAAAAAAATCTTAATCATTAGATAATTTCTGAATAAATCCCTTAAAACACATGACAGTAACCCATTTTTAAACCCTTAAATTTCTCTTTTTCCTTTATCCCTAAAAATCATTGTCCATAATTTTGTACATATTTCCCCAAATATTCCCACCTAGAATATAATGGTGCAGCCAAGAAAAAGTTTTTTCTTTAGGAGAAACTGAATCAGAAAATCCTGAGCTGAAGAGTTTTAAAAACAAACAAAAAACAAAACAAACAAAAAAAAAAACAAAAAAAAAACAAGAACTTCATCATCCTCAGATGAAGGCAGGCCTGTCCTGTGTGTGGGGACACCTGTTGGTGAGTTGTTGCCTCAGAATGTTCCACAGTGGACTCCATCTTCTTCTAAAATCACCTGGTGGGTCTTCACCTTCTGTCTAAGAGAAATCTCTGCTCCACAGTCATGTGATCTGAAGTCTCATTCTGGCTTTCTGCAGCTTTTCATGAAATCTAATATAGATGAGCCCAAAATATGCTGAGAAATAAGGAGGTGTTAATAATGTATTAATGTCTTAAACACTGGCAATTTTCAATGAGTTCAATTTGAGGTAAAAAAACAAAACAAAACAAAAACAAACAAAAAAAAAAAAAAAAAAAAAAAAAAAAAAAAAAAAAAAAAAAAAAAAAAAAAACCAGGGTCATTTAATGAGTTTTTGACATTAATAATGCATTTATAATCTGGTAAACAAAGCACCAGAAGCAACAGTAAAATAAAATGTCTTAATTACTAGAGAATCCATTAATAAATTCCTTAGAAAGCCCATGATAGAAACCTACAAACATAGCTATGGG
This sequence comes from Lucifuga dentata, assembly GCA_014773175.1. Lineage (NCBI taxonomy): Eukaryota > Metazoa > Chordata > Actinopteri > Ophidiiformes > Bythitidae > Lucifuga > Lucifuga dentata. Next base: position 50,536 of record VXCM01004088.1, read on the forward strand.
GTTTTTAATTTCTCTTTAAAAATTCCCTTTAAGCTTATTTTATACAGATTTCCCCAAAATTCAGCCTGACATTATTGGTATTTTTTAAAAACTTTTTCATAGACCAACTGGTGTGTATGTCAAAGTTTAAGAGGTTACCACATCTGTTGTTTTAAGTGACATAATCATTTTCCTTTAAGAGTCTACTGGTATCTTAGTGACATATTTTAGGAATGATTTTTGACTAATTTCACAAACCAAAGCCCTTTTGAACACTGAAACCCTTATTGCTCAATATCTCAAGACTACCTTGAAGGCAGATAAAAAATAATCTTAATTATAAAGTCATGAAATGAGTGAATAAACTTTAAATGTTAAAACAATTCTGCCTGTTTGTTTTAATTTGTTAAAATGAAACAATAAATGCAACCATGTCCTGTATTAATTTTAACACTGTGCTCATATATTGCATATTAATTTTAAACATGCTTGAGAATAATTCTGACATAAACAGATTTTATTTTATTTTTTACAAAAATTGTAAACTTGACAATATTGTTAACCATTGAAATGATAATCAGGTAGATTTTCATCATGTGACTTGTCCAGAAGTGAATTACATTATTTACAGGTAACACAAACAACAAGATTAGCTGCAAAAATTGATAAATGAACAGAACTTCGAAAAAGTTCCAGTGAAAAAAGTTTGATCAAAATCTTCACAATAATCAAAATCCTGAAGATGTTTTTCATGAAAAACCAAGATATGATAGAGTTTAACAATCGCCATAATCAACTCATAATCCCATGACTGCAGAAAAACATAAATTATAAATAATTCATGCCTCAAATTCAAAATATGGCTTTGAAGAACTGGGGATCCCCTCAAAACCTTTTTTTTATGGATTTAACTACTGTCATATAACCATTTTCCCACTAACCCCAGGGTAAAATAGTAGGTGGGATTGGGTGAAAACAAACAAACAAGCTAAATGTGAATTCGTGACAAGAAGTGAACCAGGGCTGAGAGAAATATGTGGCCAAAGGCCAAGGAGACGACTCACGGTTTGGCTCTTTGACTGGACGCAGGAGTGCTTTCCATCTTTTTGTCTGGCCTGGACTGGTACAGACCACAATCCTGCCCCAGACACAATAGATCATACAGTATGGAGAGGGAGAGCGAGAGCGAGAGCGAGAGTGAGAGAGAGAGAGAGAGAGAGAGAGAGGTATGGTGCCTTTCATTACCATGGTCACCAATGGCACTATTAACCATTCAACACCCCCCCAATTATCCTCCCATCCACAGTCACAGAGACAAAGCCTTGGTTCTGGTCTGCTGGAGCAACATGGCCACTAATCTGTCCCACTCCAGTATCACACCCACTCCACTGTCTGTGCGAGAACTTCAGGGCTGCACTGTGGATTTACGTGAGGACACAGACAACGGCCCTGAAGATGATACAGATTTCACATTAAATCCGTTTGGTTTTTGGAGGCGACCTTTACCTCGTAACTTTGCTGGAACCATTTGGATTTTGATTTCAAACTCAGAAATTAATTCTGAATGCAGAGTTTTTCAATGTTAGCAAATACGTCAGACTGTATTGAAGAGAAATGTGGATGGATTGAGAACTTTTCTGGTTTGGTGTCACAGCGTTAACATATTGCATCATGGAATCAGCATTTGACTGTATAGATTCATATGGATTTGTTGAAATGTTAGAATGAGCAGGTACATAATATATACTATAATACCTGAGATCAGTGTGGAAAACTGGTTTCAAGGAGATGTTAAATGGAAAATCAAGTGTTTAAAGTAAATTAATTTTCTCAAAGTCCTGAATAAACTGAGAAAATCCAAGTTAAACTCTGTCCTAACGAGAGATCAGAGCAGTGTTATAGGTTCTGTGTGTGTGTGTGGTTCTGATGGATGGTTCTGATGGACGATGTGTTGCGTCACATACACACACCTAATAGAGTGAGCTGCAAGGCTTTACTACAGACCCACAAACAAAAAAAGTGGAACCCTACATATTCAATAGGTAGACTCCGGTCCATATCTGGTCCATAATATAATTAAATATGGACAAGAAACCAATGTTTAAGTTTGTTCTCTCTCTTTTTTTTCTGACGTTTTACTGCAAAGCTTGCTGCAAAACAAAATCCAAACCATTTGCCAGTGACACGAATCACGTCAATCATGTCACGTCATCTTTCGCCTGCTAATACTTAGCTAGCTTTTTGTTGGAGCTGAAATGACTGAGAAATACATTTTTTATTACCTTGATCATACACAAAAGCTTTTTGTGTACTCAGTTCTAGAGTTTTGGGAACTTAAATATCATTTCTTCCTGGACCAGGCTTCTAAGACTTGTGTTTGAATAACCCTGAGCTAAACCCTGACTTTAGCCTTCTTTAGCTTTAGCTTCCATCAGCACTTTGATGTCCTGGGCAGGGGGCTGAGGCTCAACTTGAAGGCTGGGGCATGCTGAATAGATCGACAACAGTGGCTTGTTGTGTTTGTTTACCCTTTCGCCCAGCTGCCTGGACCGTGGAGATGGGAGGGCATCCGTCATGCCCGAGGAGACACACACACGCACACACACACACTGGAGCACATGGCGCACACACGTTTCAGAGTGTGCCAAGAAAGTGCCCACATGGGGCAGAAACCCTAGATACAGTTTCCACTAAGGCAGATAGCTGTTGTTGCTGCATAATAGATGTTGAATCCGTGTAAAGTTGTACTTCAAAGTTAAATAAAATTACAAAACAATGTTCTAACAATTTCATTTAATCAACATAAAATCAATGTAACCATAATAAATACATTTTTCCACTGTCCTCTTATGTCAGGCGATGCAGCAGTGGCATTTCTGTTGTCATCAGGGTGTTTGCGGTTTTATTTCTTGGGCACGGCGGCGGACAGCGTGATGATGTTCTGCGCCTGCTTCAGCAAGGGCATGTCAATCATGCTGCCACGGAAGGTGAACGCACCCTGAACAAGAGAGCAGGGCGGAGAAATGTTAGAATGAGGAAAGTGGAGTAAAATCATACAGTAAATACACTTTTTATGCAGTTCTATAAGCAAGCCTTGATGAAATTTGTCTTGTTCCCTTTATATTGTGGCCTGAAAGAAAGAAACGAGAGTAATTTTTTTCTGTATCTATCCCCATAACTGTATGTTAAAATTGTTAGTATGCAGCTAAATCAGCATCATCTTAGCTACACATTAGTGGTTGTTACATATTGTTTTTAGCTCTATATGTTGCATCATAGCAAATCCATTAATGTATGCATGTCCAAACATATGTTTCAGTCCCCCAGATCCAGATTCTTATCCTGATCTGGACCAAACTGCATGCATGCCTATCATGGGATAAATATGCCAGATTTTTTCACTTTTGAGGAAACTGACAAAAATACTAGAAAAAAAAAAAAAAAAAATCCCAAAGAAATCACTTAAAAATTCCTGGATATGCCCCTTGACTGCATTTCTAGGAAATCTTTATGGGTTCTTCCTGGTCTGTGTCCCACCTGTCCACCAAATTTCATTCAAATTAATTCAGACATTTTTGTATAATCCCGCTGACAATCAAAAGAGAAAATCAATATCTACAACTTCTTGATAGATTTAATTAAATATGATCATGTTTAGGTAAAGGAGAAGTTGATTATGATGCTAAAAATACAAAACTTCATATAGTATAAGTGTAAAATGATGCCATATATAAGAGATTGTTGCAAAAAAAAAAAAAAAAAAANAAAAAAAAAAAAAAAAAAGCAATTCAATAAAGAAAACTATCACTTTCATGAGCCAAATTTTGTGACTTGCATATCTTTCTTATTTTTTGGCATAAAACATGACTTTCGGGCATCGAGTAAGCTGTTATTTTATAACGTCACTACGCCCTCTGTTTCTCTGATGGAATATTAGCAAAACACTGACTTGAGTCCCAGCAGGTGCAGTCAACATCTAGAAGTGAGAATTATGTAAAGCAAGCACCTGTGATATTATAAGACAAAAGGACAGACCCTGCTCTGTGTTCAAATCCACACACACACACACACACACACACACACACACACACACACACACACACACTCAGAGACACTCACACACATGCCGTGGCAGAGAGAGATGGTAGGATATGAGTCCCTCGGGCGGTGCTTAGTAGGAGCAGCCCTGGCAGGGAGAGAGGTGTGGGCAGATTGTGTATTACCTCAGCAGATAGCCCACAGAGCTCAACACACAGGATCCAACCATGCACTAAATTAGGAACAATAATACTGTAGACTTAATTGGCCCAAATCCCCCCTCTGTCTCCTGTGTCGTCTCTGAGAGTCACCCAGGGGTGTACAGTACGCATTCTGTGGAACTACAGAGGTGTGTGAGACGGCACACAAAGGCTCGGTCTGCTTCTCAGAGCAGAGAGAGAGAGAGAGAGAGAGAGAGAGAGAGAGAGACCAGCGTCATCTCTCCATGTCACACACACATACACACACACACACACAGTCAAAAACACAGGACAAAAAAACTTCTGGCTTTCTCTCTGCTGGCTTCTCCTCTTTATATTCATTACGTAATAATTTGAAATCAAGCATAAAATACATCCCAACATTCCCAACAAATATAGATAGGAACACTATATATATTTAACATGACAATATACAGTATTTTAAAGAAAATATTGAGTGGTTGTGGATGTATTTCCTGGCAGAGGACGCTAACGTCACCTTTCCTTCCTTTTGGTGTTGTTCAAAGGCAGCAATGAGCTCTTTAGCCCACTGGATCCTCTCCTGGCTGGTGGAAAACTCCTCCTGCACCGCCTGGATCTGACCTGGATGGATCACCTGCTTACCTGCACACATGATCACACATTTTTATATGCACAAAAAAATAAATAAATAACTAAAATAAAAGAACAGTCAACATTAATGCCAGGTTGGTTCTAATAAGATAAATCAATGTGCGCTAAAAACACAGTAATACAGTGTGTATCATGTATTTTATTGTTCTCAACTAGTTGTCTTTTTGTATGAGTTTTGGTGTTAGTAATACACTTATTCATAACCGAATGTAAAAATACAGTCTTTGGTTGCGATGTGTTTGGGAGGCAGCTGGTACACAAGTATAGAGTGTGTGGGAGAGAAAGAGCAACAGAGGAAGACAGAATGTGACCAGAGAACTAGATGGAAACGCAAAATGACAAAATCATATGAGTTTAGGTGTGTACGCTCAAAATCATCAAGATGAGTCAGAGAGCAACTGGAGGACCACAGGATTTGCTGCATAACAGGTCCATCAATCAATCAATCAATCAATCAATCAATCAATCAAATATTATTTATATAGCACCTTTCATACAAGTAAATGCAACTTAAAGCTTCACAGGTGATTGATAAATATACAAGGTGATATCAAGTGTGTCCTCGAGTGTCTCTGACAGACAGAAATTTTCCTGCATGTTTAGCTATAATCAAGTCAAGTCAAATTTATTTTTATATCCCAGGATCACATACAACATCTCAAAGGGCTTTACAGACCCAAACATTAGCAGTTCCCAACCCAGCCAAGCTCTCTAAGAAGACGAGGAAAAACGCCCCAAAAACCTTATTCCATAAGGAAAATGGAAGACGCCTCAATAGAGAGATTCCCTCTCCTCCTCAAAAGACCAGGTGTGCAATAGCAGCCGCAAGTGGAGAAACAGATAAATTACAAAGATCAAACAAGGAAATATTACAGAATAATATGAACAGCAAATAATCAATGATCCAGTGTCAGTTTAGTCATTATGAAATCATCGTTATGATGACTAAAATATGAGTCTCATAGAGTTCAAATAATTCAAATAATCAATACAATCCAAATAATCTAGCATGGCGGTTCTCAAACTGTAGCACGTAAGCCACAAGGTGTACTTGAAGTGCACCCTGGTGGCACACAAGATGAGTCTGGAAATTTCTGCAGAGAATCAAAAGAATTGAAATCTTTGGAAATTCTGTTGTGTCAAATAAAATGGGTTTGATAAAGAAATATTTTTTAAAGGTTAATTATTTTTCTCTCTTAATTATTACTTAGATTTTTTGTTGAAAAAAGCATAATTCATCCTGTGTGGGTGTCAGTGACTCCTAGCTAAATGTCAGTCTTTCACACAAACTTTTTCAGCTGTTTTTCTTAGAGTTGGTGCTCGACAGTGAGGCGGTACATGGATGTTTTGCTTTTGCTCATTCAAAAAGTTTGAAAACCATGGATCCACACCACGAGTGTCAAACCATGTGCCATGGAGGGCTGAGAGACTGGAGGTTTTCAGCAGAAATCAACACACGAGCTGATTTCAACGATCTGCACGCCCTCAATCAGAGAGGAGGAGTAATTAGAGATTCAGCTGCAGCCTCTCGTCCACCCATGGCACCAAGGTTTGACACCCATAATCTAGAACAATCTCTCTGAAGACAACACAGCCTGGACACAAAAGAACAGAAAGATCCATAACAGAAAACACAAAAATATTAAGTATGTCATTGTTTTATTTCAGCATATATGATGATTTCATTCCCTAGCGTAATTCCATGCAAATACAGGAAATAACTTGAAACCTAACAGGGAATAAAAGCGTCTCTGTCTGACATTATTCTCACTTCCCTCCCGTCCTTCGCAGCTAAATCTGGCCGAACGCCGCAGACATAATCCCATGTACATTTGCGGATCAAACTTGTAGTGATAAGTTAAGGTTATGAAATGTCTGGTGAGAACGACGGCCCAGCAGCAGCCAGCGGGAACTCGACACTTTAGGGCTTAACTCTGCTGCCAACAACAAATCCTTCAAGGTGGACGAGCTGGCGAGGAAAAATTTCACCCAGGAGAGAGGAGGAGAGGAGAGGAGGGAAAAAGAGAAGAGGCGAGGAAGAGGAAGAGAAAGGAGTNCAGGAGAGAGGAGGAGAGGAGAGGAGGGAAAAAGAGAAGAGGCGAGGAAGAGGAAGAGAAAGGAGTGGGGAGGAGAGAATCCACTCCCTTCTTCTGCTCCATTCACCCTGGTTAATCCCAAAGATACACACACACTCACAGCAGTTACACAATCAACACACTAATTAAATATTTGAACTGTGCGTTCCAATTATTAATAGGAGAGAAAATTGATTAAATTGAAACTGCTGATAAATGTGTGTTGGTCAGCATGCATGCATTTTGTGTGCATGTGTGTGTCGAACCAAGGGACACGAAATGTGCAATTTTTGTTGGATAAACAGCCTGAGGATGCCTGGTCCCATGAGATGTGTGTGTGTGTGTGTGTGTCTGTGTGTGTATGCATCTACGTTTACATATAGAAGTGTATTAGCTTGCATGGCGCAATCAGCTGACAGAGTACCCATATCTGTGTTTTTATGAAACTACTCACGTGTGTGGGCGTATGTGTGTATGAGCACTGTATATATGTATACTGCATTTGAGGAGGTGTGTGTATTCCCTCCTCTGCCGCCTGTTTTACTTCTAGACACAAGATAAAAATGGGAGCACATTTCTACGCTGTGCCACGAATCCTGAAATTGGCAAGCTCTAATATAAACAGTTGTGTGTGTGTGTGTGTGTGTGTGTCATGACAGAAGAATGACAGAGCTAAGAAACAGACGGGTGACTCAGGTGCCCTCAGTTACAACCCATTGGTTCCCCCAAAATGCATCATTCATGCCCTCTAGCCAATCCTAGCCTGCCATGTGGCGCTGGCGTCTCATTGGAGGATTGCTATTTAGCAAAGTGCTCTCAGGCGAATGATGGGCGGTAGTGAAATGTGGTCCCTGAAAGCACCGCAATTTGTGGATCAGGCTTATATTTCTAATTGTGGAAGGTGGTATTTTTAACATATAGCACACAGCTTTTTTTTTTTTTTAAATCATTATTAAAGCCACAGAATTAATGACCTTTTCTCACTGACAGATTTAATCCTCTTCAGCGACTTGCAGGGTTTTGCCTCCATTCCATCCCATTTAGCAGCAAGAAGCGCCAGGTGTGAGTGTTTCACCAGTGTTTTCTGTGCTAATGGGTGCTGTATGCGGCTTAGGTGGTGCCAAGGTCAATTATGGTGCAGGTAGAAGCTTTTGGCTGGACTGTATTTTTGCTTAAGCACACTCTGGTCAGTAATAGCTCCAAACTGAGTGCTCATGACTTATAAGCCATTAATCCAGTGCTTTCAAAGGTTCTGCTCTGTATCAAATCAAACCATTGATTTTCCTTCAATTATAAATTTCTATTTCCACTCAAAACAATTAAAATGGAATATTTTCTTCATGATATTTGAATAAATATGGGGATCCCTACCCTCACATGCTTTGGAACCATCACATCTAAATGAGTGTATATTTTATTGTAAAAGAAAAGTAAAATAAGTAATGACGTAAAACGTCAAGGTGGTAAATTTCTTAATTAGCTATTAATTTCAAAGCACCATTTAAGAATTTCAACATAGAAATTTGAAAATTTATGGAGAAACACTCACAAAAATTTCAGCGAATGAGGTCATGCAGAAAAGGCTACGTAAGACACGACACGTAAAAATATCTGCCATATGAATTTATGTTCGAGTGGATATGTTGTGCATCTGCAAAAAGCTTGCAAGGATTGATTAGAGGATGGAAAGCATTTGTGTGTAAATGTGAATACATGTACGTGTGTGTAAAACAGTGCAACATGGAGTGTGTGCCATAAAATGAATGCTTTTCTTTCCAGTGTAAAAACTCACTAACTCACAGTGATGGAACATTTAAATGTGAAGTGTTATATTATATAAAATCACACCAAAAAAAAAACAAAAAAAAGAACAAACAAAAAAACAAAACAAAACAAAAAAAAAAACAAAACAGTTCAACACAATTTTTTCCAGGGAAAAATCTGATTTGGAATAAACGATTCTTCAATGAATAAAAAAAATACCACAACAATATCATATAGCGCAACAGAAGAATAAATGGAATATCTTTGGAACAGACTGTCCTGCCTCCTGCGGTCTGTTACACACAGTCTGTGGGGCAAGGGCACACACATACACACACACGCACACACACATTCTGAAAGCGTTGCCTGGCTACAGACACACACTGAGCGCTGTAGATGCTGCCACTCTATGCTAACTACTCCCTTTACCAAGCAGGCACACAGGAAACTAAATGCACACTTAATGACACACATGCACAAATCCATTTAGTTCTCCTTTCACATTGGGAACAACAGAAATGTCATAATCGGAGAAAATCGGACAGCATTTAACCACCGTACAGGGCTACAGTGTCTATCATTACAACTACAAGTACGATTTTTGAGGGTGGGAGTGGGGGAACTACTAAATTAATGGTCGTTTTATGTGATATTTTCTCTACCATCTATGTGTTAATGTCAAATTAAAGGCAGTTGATCATATATGTATACATTTGAAATGAAAATTATTAACAGCTAATAAGACTGATTCAGTAAGAGCAATGTTGAATCAAGTCAGCTTTATTTGTAAGACACAATACAACGTATAAGGTATCAAATGGCTTCACAGGCCCACGTGTCTATGGTTCCCAACCCAGCCTGAACTCTCTAAGAAGACAAGGAAAACCCTGAAAGACCAACACAGAGAGAGATTCCCTAATAGTCAGGTGTGCAATATGAGCTGCTGGCAGGGAAGCAGGCAAAAAAAAAAAAAAAAAAAAAAAGACAATAAAGAAGTAACAAAAGAAGATGATAAAGAATTCAGAAGAGGATCTTAAGTTTCAAAGATGTAGTTAACCTAAGATAGTAAAAGTGAGATGATCCTGTTTTCCATGTTAAAGATTGGGGAGCTGGGGAGAGACCATGGATGTAGCACCCAGAGCGGCAGGAAGGGACACATGCAGTATGTTTATACACACACACATGCAACATACACACAATACTCCAATATTTACTCCAAGACTGTACTGCTTTTTAGGCAAATGTGAGAAAGCCGTATTGATGGATGAAATTAATAGGATGCCTTCGTACACTGAATATATGCAACTCGTTGCTTAATCGCAACATAAGGCGAAGCACAGCAGGTGAGGAAATGCTTATTGGGGTTATAAGACGATAGATCATTAACATGCTTGAGTAAATCGATTTATCTAGCTCTGTTACTCCAACACTGATTTATGCAGAAATCTATGGTTTTTACATGACTTTTGAAAAACAAACAAACAACAAAAAAAAAGATTTATTGCCTTAATCAAGTTTCTTTCAGTAGAAAGTTAAGGGGAGTCTGTTGTGGTGCCGTAAGTAACAGCACAGCAAAATGAAGAAAGGCAAATGAGAAAGGGAGGGGCGACAGAGAGAGGAATCTGGTGTGGTGGACATGTTGAGTTCAGGACTTGAATGACCTTGGTTAATGGGACAGGGGGCAAATCTGCCCTGGAGAAAGCGGGGACAGTACCTGTGAAGCCCATGAGAGCGCCCTCTCTGGCCTGCTGCCTCAGGCCCTCCTTATCTTTGTAGTCGATGTAGACCAGGTCAATGGCCTGCAGCCCGAATGCCTTGGTGGTTACAACCACCTTCTGCCTTGCATAAAGAAGCTCTCTGGCATCTTTAGTCCGTGTTGCACCTACAAAAAAACAGTATATAGAACATCTGTCAGTCCAGATCTCAGAGAGACAAGCAGACAAAGTGGATGTAGAAGGAAATAAAAAGAGGAGAGGAGGAGGGTTGATGAAGGTTAAGTCATTCTCACACCTGTAGTCTGTTTGCTCTAAACTGAATAATTGAATGAGTTACTTTTCATGGTTTGGTTTGGTTTGACAGAAAAAAATCCAAGAGAACCAAAACATATCAGCAAAAGTCATGTGATAATACCCGCTCTTCTTATTGGTCAGAAATGTCTGGAGCTAAATTTGGACTTCAAAACAATACAATACAATATAATACTTTATTGTCCAGCACACAGGCAATTGGTCTTTGGTCTCACCACCAAGAAAAACATCACGTGTACATCAAAATCAACAGTGCAACATGCAACATAAAACGCAAAACAGAAAAGTAGATAGACAGGAATAAAACAGTATGGCTGCTTATTACACAAAATTGCCTATTGCAAAGAAGACACCTTCAGCTGGCTGGATAGGAGAATGCACCTTCAGCATGTTCATCTGATGATATGTTAAGTAAACCTGACCTTTGATTTGCTGTGGGTAATAAAAAGCATACTTTATTAACCATGCATTAACCACACATACACAATCCTCTTTGGTTCTAAATCAATCAGTAGGTCAATAGATCATCTTGAAGTTGGTTCAGATCGAGCTCAGATCATCATCATCATCAGAAAAGCTGCACCAGAGTTTGTTTGTCGTCTGACCAAGACACATCCTCAAAGTGTCTAGGCTGTGGCTGTCTGAGTGTGGTAACTGTATTCAAACCCGTCCAAATAAATCATACCAAGAACGAAAACAGATTCAAATCTGATTCAACTGGACTAAACCATGTAGGTGTATAAACGCCTTTTGATGTAACAGCTCAAGAATGAATGAATGGATAGATGGAAGAGATGGTCTAAGAGGGCAAGGAATGAAGCTCTTGTTGGGCTCAAACATGCAAAACTGCCGGCATATTCCTTTAAAGGTTTGATACAGTGTTGTGGACGTATCTGTAGACAAGCGAGTGAAACTGTGGATGTTGCATGCGGTTTGAACTGAAGGAGAAAGAGAGGAAAGGCGATCGCTGGAGGAAAAACAGTGAGAGGGAAGGTTGCGTACCTATGCTGGCACAGAAGTCATCAGAGCCAAACACAACGCCATCATGGTGGAGACCAACTTTAGGAGCAAGTCCACGTACTTCCTCACACACCGCCTGGAGAGAAGACAGGTCAGTCTAATACAGCCTGGTAGCGGAAATACTGTATGACATGTCAGTAAATTCATGTTTCTCTAGCTATTTTAATTTCTGTTTCGATACGCTTCACAGGGTTCAACCGAGAAAAGTGGGTTTCTCAGAGTGAAGGGAAGATGTTTGGATCACATGCTGAAAGCCAATATTCTTCATAATGTCTAATACTGGAATTCTGAGTCCAATACCTATATCGATACTTAAGTGTTTTGGGCAAAGATTCCTAAAATATGCTTATTAAAGAGCTGTGAGGACTGCATTATTGAGGCAGGATTATGTTCCAGTTAAATAATGAAGTTCATCGTAAAACATAACTTTACATTATGTTAAATACATTTTTAAACTGTAAAAATTACTAGCAATTTAATGAATAAATATACATGGAAACAGAAACATGAATTTCAACTTGGATTACAAAAGTAATGGATGATAATAATAATAATGCCTGTCATTTATGCTACACTTGCTGTACTATTTAAAATGCGTATTTGAAAACGCATACACCAATATGATACAGCAAATGTTGGCTAAAAATATATAATATTTCTAATATATAAGTTGGGAGCTAATCAGCATTTCTAAAAAAAAAACAAAAAAACAAAACAAAACCATGACATTCAAGCTATGAATCGCCATCATTAAGCAACCATTAACCAACCAATCATTAAGCAGGACAACCATATGTTAATAAACTACTAAAAGTAAATTAAAGAGACATGATTTCACACATTTTCACCAGTTTTTGTGATGCTAATTGACCATCATGACAATAACATTAACATTCATTCTTGTTTGACTCATTGTTGATTGATTGATAAATTTAATTACTTTGAGTTGAATACTGTGTCTTAGTTTGACCCTAATTTTGTGCTTTATTAACTCAGGATAATTTTGTAACTCAAGCTGAAATTATAGGGAATTGAATGTTCAAGGTTAGATTAAACTTTTTTTGATCCATAAAATGGAAATTACATTTCTCGTATTCATTCACCACTTGGAAAAAAGCTACAATAGTAAATGATTCAACTCAAACCAATAATACACATAAACCCATGTGTTTATGGGTCGTTCATGTCATGCAGACAAACATACCTCCAAACAAACAGAAACACCCTGAGTCACCTTTTATGAAAACTGAAGATGGGACTACCAGACACAATAACAACTGAATGAAAATTTAAAAAAAAAAAAACAAAAAAAAAAAACAACAACAACAAAAAAAAGCTGGAATGTGATCATCTACAATGAAGAACACGGAAAAGTAAAATGTGTCAAGCAAGAGAGCCCGCACAACTGTAACACAAAAAAATCCATGTGAAAAATAGAATTTCCTGTAAAGCTAAATATGTGGTATATTTGCTTAAATGCCCATGTGAATTATGTTATGTTGGCAAAACAAACGGAGAATTGAAGATTCGTATCTCTGAACACAACATGAACATTTGCATCTCTGAATTCTCATCAGGAACCATGATGAGAATTCACCCATGGCAAGACATTTTGGTTCAGCTGGTCACGACACATGCTCCCTAAAATTTCAGGGTATTGTACTTGTACTGTACTTCCATTAAAAAGGGGAGGTGACAGAGGAAAATCTTTGCTACAGAGAGAAGCTGTTTGGATCCATACCCTACAGACTGAGAACCCTAAAGTCTTGAATGAGGAGTTGTCATTTTCATGTTTTTTATGACTGGTGTAGTACTCCTATTGTTCAGTTTGGGCTTAATATTTAGAGAATATCATGAAATGTATATGCTTAATCAAATGTGGGCCTTCCACTGAATTAATTATATGTATTTTTCTATATATTTTTCTATATTTGCTGTGCATTACATCATTCTAGTTTGTGTAGTTTTGTGGTTTAGATTTACATTGTCTTAGAAAACTCTCACTGCTTGTTAAGACTGATGGATGTTGGGTTTCACCTGTGGTCTTAGGGTTATATAAGCCCCGCCCACTGTTTGTTACTTTCGCTGAGGATAGCTTAAAGCTGAAACACATCCATATTTGCCTGCCCGAGTCTTACGTTAAAAGTTATAAGAGGTAAGCCTTTTGAGTGCTGGTCCTATGTTTTTTTTTTTTGTTTTTTAAATAAAATGTGTCTCCTACTTTTGTTGGTTTCCAAATTAATTTCACCCCAAGCTGTGACAGCGATTTTTTTTTTCTTCTTCCATGTTTCCAATCTGGGGTTCAAGGAGGGAACCCACCCCCACCACCGCCCACCCACCCATCACCACTACACTCACACGAACAAGGGGTGGGGGAGCTAAATGACAAATCAAAAGGAGGATGGACAGCATGTTTTTCTCACCAAATGCTCCAAAGGCCTCTTTCCTTGTTTAGCTGAAGGTCGTGCTGTACTCCTACAAGAACTGCTTTGAAGTTTGCCAAAATATCATTAAGAACTCATCCAGCATGATGACATTAAAACAGGTCTAATTAAAACTCGTCTGAAGAGAGACAGAGAGAGAGAGACAGACAGAGAAAAGAAGACTCATTTCGAGAAGCTGTCCGAACTTTGAATCCCTTTTATTCAGACACGTGCAGCGTTTCGCTCACTGACGGTCTTTAATCTAAAGTGAACAAGGGACAAACTGGAAAATGTCTTACGCAGGCAGTTTTTGGGGTTGTTGGTAATTTACCTTAAAATTGAGCAGTCCCACAGCGGTTTCCACAAAGGTGACCAGGCGAACGGGTTCTGTCAGCGGCCGTCCTTTCAAGTGATGCTGAAACCTGTCAACAAACTAAACACACAAGGACATTCACATGCACAACTACTACACACTGTTTACGTGAACAGAAAAAGAAAATGTCCAAACAATCACAATAAATTCATTTGTTCTCAATACTTCTCACTACAACCTGACATTGGTGTTTTAGAAGAACTAAAGTATTGAGCAAATGTCTGCATGATGTGGCTTCTTTCTCCTCATAAGTGTTACCTGTTCAGATTGATTTTTACATTTTTCCAGAGTGGTTATGTTCTCAGCCGCATCTGTTTGCTCGTTTGTTAGCAAAATTACTCAAAACATTAATTAATTAATACTGCGTGCATGTTTGAATCCAATATATACACCCCACATAATGTAATGTACATTACTGACAAACTAGTTCCAAAACTGCATTTCAGTTTTCCTGTTATTTTTTCAAATCCTCTAATCTTTCAAATCAAATGTTCAGGTGATAAACCACCTTAAAATTCCATGTTTCACTTTCTAACACTTATGAACGCTTGCAGAAGGGACACTCATTTTAAGTTTTTGGCCGTCTTCTCCTCGGACTGTATTCCTTGGCGGAAGCATACATTGTCTTCTGTGCAGCTCCATGTTGGATCAGTTAAATAAAGTTACTTCAATTCAAAAAACGTTAACAGACTCATGTTCACTTTGATGGATTACATACCTCAAGCATGTTTTAAGTCTCTACAAGTTGATTTTTAATAGCGTGCTCGAATGAACTGAAACCAATGGCAGTTTGGAAGGTAGAAAAAAACCCAATTCTAATTCTAATTTTAAAGTAGTATATTTTGGGAAATGGTTGTCAGTAGTATGTGGATTGTTTGTATTGACTCAAACATGCACGATCAACGGTATGGTCCTTTAACCAATTTTGATGAAACTTGGTGGAGGGGTAGGGCATGACTCAGGGAGGAACTCACTAAATACTGATGCTGATTCAGATACAGGGGCAGAGCCAGTAATTTGTAAAATTATTTCTTAACATTGTGTGATATGGAGTTTATATATATATCTTCTTCTTTTCCTTTCGGCTTTCCCTTCAGGGGTCACCACAGCGAATCATCTGC
>VXCM01004089.1:0-45029 GCA_014773175.1 Lucifuga dentata
TAATCTGACTACCTGTAGCCTGATCTGCAGAGGCCAAAAAGATCCTAGGTTAGTGGTAACTTTTTAGAAATTACTGCATTCTTAGTAAACTATGATTCAGTTCTGTGCAGCCACTGTCAAATACTTTAGTTATGTTGTTAAAAAGCATTATGATATATATATATTTTTTTTTTTTTTTTTTTTTTTTTTAATTACGTTCCAATA
This sequence comes from Lucifuga dentata, assembly GCA_014773175.1. Lineage (NCBI taxonomy): Eukaryota > Metazoa > Chordata > Actinopteri > Ophidiiformes > Bythitidae > Lucifuga > Lucifuga dentata. The sequence goes on from VXCM01004089.1 coordinate 205, forward strand.
ACAATGACATTCTACATCATGAAACCTTCTTGGGTTTTGAGGAAGTAACAGAATGATCATGTTGCAAGCTACAAAAGCAAATGCTAAAAAAAAAAAAAAAANAAAAATGTTTTGGAACTAAACAAATACAGAGGACAGAAACATGACAGGGCAGCTAACAACAGTCACGCAGATGAAGGCCAGAAACAGAGATGTGGAGCCGCTTACATAGTACATGTTATATGATATAACATAACTTCATTGCTCATGAATCATTTATTGAAAGATATTGGAGAGATTGAAAAGTTTCATGATATGTGGAGACTACACATTTTTACCCATTGTTTAAAAAACAAAAAAAAAAAANGTTTAAAAAAAAAAAAAAAAAAGATGGTCAAGTTTCTCTGGAATTATGTCCACAGAACTTTGAGCACATAAAGACATTTAATTGAAACTCCCGTGCTCCACTTGAGAGTCTTTAAGATATGATGCCGTTGTTTCTTGTCACTACATCTATGCTGCAACATAAAGAAGTGGAGTGAAGCTCTGTACACGTCATAATAACTGATACACATACCAGACATAAATATACAAGTTATGTATAGATGATCAGTATGCAGTATATTGAGCATTTATAAAGTGTAATGGAGTGTGTGTCGATGTCGATATATAACATCAAGCTGATGTTATACAGGGAATTTATTAATACATTATATAATGCATAATAACTTATAATCTGTACATGTCTTTATAATGAGCTCATTTCCAGTNTAATACATTATATAATGCATAATAACTTATAATCTGTACATGTCTTTATAATGAGCTCATTTCCAGCTGATTTCTATTCAATTTTGCAACTTGAATCAAGTTTGTACTTTTCAGAGCAGCACCTGAGATATACAATACACACTAATATAGTGTATAATTCATAATAACTCATCGAATATAGTCATCACAATGAGCTTTTTCATTAAAATGTAAATCATCTTATGTGATCATATGATCAGTGTTCATTTAATGAGCATTTTGCAGTATGAAGGGAGTTTATGCTATAAACAGTATCTGAACAATAAAATATATTACAGTCAAATGGCTGCAATACACAATAATTCCTGTTTCGGTTCTGCAATATATTACACTTTTTATATCATAATATACATACCATCAGTATGAGTTTTTGTAAATTTAATCAGTGACCACAAAAGGAAAATGTAAAGCTGACTGAAGTTTGTACTGTGTTTCCTGTCTGTGGGTTTTTAAAAAAATAAGCTTAATAACTGAGTGTACCTGAGGTGAATAACAGGCTAAGGCCCTGAGTGTGCTGAGGGTGAATAAAAGGTGAAGGCCTTGAACACACCAGGAGTGAATAAGAGGTGTTATAAGTTGGCTTTATGCCTTTTCAAAAGGTTGCTGCTGATTTGACTGAACTGCCAATCACTCAGAAAGGTGTGTTGTGATGGACTATTAAACAAAGTATATGAACTTGTAAATACTACCTGACCAAAAAACAACAACTGTGGCAAAATGTTTGAGGACTACATTAGAGACATGGTGTGCCAGAGTCTGCATACAGATCAGGGTCATCAGTTCGAGCCTGATGTGCTCAAAGACATGTGTGCATCTCTCTGAATACATAAAACCAGGACATCCCCATATCATCCATGTCTGATGGGATGGTGGAACGAGCAAAACGATCCATCAAAGATCAGTTGGCTAAGTATCCACACACAAAGGTGAGTGGGACATTCACCTGCAGCAAGTTCAGTTTGCATACAACACCAGTGTCCACAGTTCCACAAAACATACACCCTTCTTCTTGGCTCATGGCAGAGAGGTACATCTGCCTACAGATGTCACTCTCAGGGATTTGCCACAAGCCACCCAGGCTACACCTCAAAGTGAATATGCCACATCTGTCAGAAAACGACTCTACTCAGCTTTTAATGTGGCAGCAGACAATATTGCTTTGGCAGGTGTGCAACAAAAGCACTATCATGACCATCACATCAGAAACTATGCTTACAAGCCAAGAGATCTGGTGTGGCTTGATCTACCAGCACTGGCCAGGCATAAGTTGTCTCCCAAATGGACTGAACCATTCAAAGTTCCACAAAGACTGGATTTACCCTCAGGAGAAATTGGTATGGATTACAAACTTCAGGACCAACTCGACCCTAGAGCCAAATCTAAGGTGGTTCACTACAATCGCCTTAAGCCGTACCGTTCTCCATGGTCAGGCTCCTCCACCCACACCACAGTTCCAGAGCAGAATTCTGCTGAGGTCACTGGTGAGCTTCCACGCCTCACAGCACTCTGAGATTCATGGCCTTATGTCTACCAGGATCCTCAGCCAGGTGAGCCCACAGGTTCAGCACCACAGGAGCTGGCCAGCACTCCAAATGAATAGATGCAGGCTCCTGCATTGCATCCATCCACACATGGTGAACTGAGAACTAGATCAGGCCACATAGTGCGCCCTCCTCAGCGGTTCAGGGACAGCATTTAATGAGCAAATATGTTTTCCTGCCATTTCTATCCCTGTTTGTTGAAGTTTTTCCCTGACGTAATGCCATATTTTGATGAAGTGTTTACGTTCGAATTATAACAGTGCTTTTGCAGTGAGCCAGGGAATTTATGTTGAATTGCAATATTAGTGGACAGAATCTATTGGCAGGACATATTTGACAGTTTATTTTTTTTTGCTCATTCATTGTTACTTCAGTTTTAAATGTTTTACAAACCCCAGTATTCTTTAAAAAAAAAAAATTGTTAATGCATATGAAGCGAGGATGCTTCTTTTCAGAGAGAAGTAGTGTAAGAGTTGAAATGTGAAATTTTATAAAATGTGTTTTAAAGAAAGGGTTTAGTTTGGTGATAGGCTTCAATTCCCATGATGCTTTGAAGAATGAGGAAGTGACTTGTGCAATCTTGGTTGTTCTGGAGGAGTCAAGGAAGTGGGAGAATAAAGTTATCAGTTCGAGCTCATTGTAAGCATGGAGTTATTTATAACAGGACTACACCCCTGAAGAAGAAACCTAAACTACAGCTTTCAAGTGTTACAAATGTGTGCATGGATAAGGGTGACATGTGATGTGTGATATATGGAAAAACAATACTTAAAGTGCTGCAGCCTGGTTTTCCTTGTGGTGGCATGATGCAAGAGAGAGAGAGAGAGAGAGAGAGAGAGAGAGAGAAAGATGAACAGCCTTCTTAAGTAGGTTTAAGTTGCATCCACTCTGATGGCTTCTCAACTCCACCCACTAATTACCTGAAACATAATGAATAGGTTAACCAGCCAGGGATAAGACAAATAGAGGAGATGGCCATCACACAGGTGAAGACCCTGAACACACCACGGATGAATAACAGGTGAAGACTCTGAACACATCAGTAGTGAATAACTAGTGAAGGCCTGAACACACCAGGATTGAATAACAGCTGAAGGCCATATGTGTACCAGGGGAGAATGACAGGTGAAGATTCTGAAAACGTGGGTGGCACCGGTGGCTTATTGGTTAGCACTCACAACAAGAAGTGCTAACTGGATTTGATTCTGAAGTGGGAACTGGGTTCGATTCTGACTGGGTCATTTCTGTGTGGAGTTTGCATGTTCTCCCCATGTCTGCACAGGTTTCCTCTGGGTGCCCCGGGTTCCTCCCACCTCCAAAAAACATGCAGGTTAGATGAATTGGAAACTCTAAAGTGACCGTAGGTGTGAATGAGAGTGTGAATGAGTTGTCTGTCTCTATGTATCAGTCCTGTGATTGGCTGGTGGCAAAGTGCACGCTCAGCGTAGTATCTCTGGGTCTGCATCTGTCGATACTCTGGCTCTCCAGCCTTCTCTCCGTGCTTCTCTTCTTGGTTCGGATCCCAAATAGCTGGTGTCACTTGCAGTGGGTCCAGCTAACCAAGTGTAGCCTCAGTACCAGCTCCCTCCCTGGCCTCGGTTCATGTCGGCATCCTCATTCATCCTCCCCGCTCTCCTCTGCATCCACTTATGTCTTCTGTGTCCTGCGTCCCCACATTGCCCCGTCTTCCTCAGTTTGGCCTGTTCTGCTGTGTTCGCCCTGTTCTGTGTTCTGTGTTCGCCCTGTTCTTCATTCTCTTTCGTCCCACTTTTGTGCCTCTGTTCCAGAGGGTGGACCTGCCTCTACAGTCACCTCATTGGTTCCTGAGGTCACTGCTCACTCCTATTGGTCCACCCACCTGTCCATCTCCTACACAGTCTCACACAGGTGAAAATAATCTTGCCAAACAGTCTCCAATTAAAAGAAGTAGGGAAAGATTAATGTTACAGTGCAGACATCACATGCAAAAGGTAAATACAAATACAAATGACCACATCAGGGTGAAATAATAGGTGAAGACCCTGATTGCACCAGGGGTGAATATAAGGTGATAGCCCATAAGGCATTGGGGCAGATAACAAATGATAACCTTTCCATGATGGGGTGAATAACAGGGGAAAGCCCTAACTGCCAGGGTGAGCAACATGTGAATGTACCAAATGTGAGTAACATGTGAATGTACAAAAGGTGAGAAACAGGTGAATGTACCGAGGGTGAGTAACAGGTGAATGTAGCAAGTGAGTAACATGTGAATGTAACAAAGGTGAGTAACAGGTGAATGTACCAAAGGTGAGTAACATGTGAATGTACCAAAGGTGAGTAACAGGTGAATGTATCAAAGGTGAGTAACATGTGAATGTAACAAAGGTAACAGGAAAATGTACCAAGGGTGAATAACATGTCAATGTATCAAAGGTGAGTAACATGTGACTGTAACAAAGGTGAGTAACAGGTGAATGTATCAAAGGTGAGTAACATGTGAATGTAACAAAGGTAACAGGTAAATGTACCAAAAGTGAGTAACATGTGAATGTATCAAAGGTGAGTAACATGTGAATGTAACAAAGGTGAATAAGATGTGAATGTATCAAAGGTGAGTAACGTGAAAGTACCAAAGGTGAGTAAAATGTGAATGTACTAAGGGTGAGTAACATGTGAATGTACCAAAGGTGAGTAACATGTGAATGTATCAAAGGTGAGTAACGTGAAAGTACCAAAGGTGAGTAAAATGTGAATGTACCAAGGGTGAATAACATGTGAATGTACCAAAGGTGAGTAACATGTGAATGCACCAAGGGAATGTACCAAGGGTCAGTAACATGTGAATGTACCAAGGGTGAGTAACATGTGAATGTACAAAAGGTGAGTAACGTGAATGTACCAAGGGTGAGCAACATGTGAATGTTCCAAAGGTGAGTAACATGTGAATGTACAAAAGGTGAGTAACGTGAATGTACCAAGGGTGAGTAACATGTGAATGTACCAAGGGCGAGTAACATGTGAATGTACCAAAAGTGAATAACATGTGAATGTACCAAGGGTGAGTAGCATGTGAATGTACCAAAGGTGAGTAACATGTGAATGTACCAAGGGTGAGTAACGTGAATGTACCAAGGGTGAGTAACATGTGAATGTACCAAATGTGCCGGGGTTGAGTAACAGGTGAAGACTGTGAATGTGCAGGGAGCGAGTAAAACGTGAAGGCCCTGAACACACTGGGAGGAAATAACAGCTGAAGGTGCTATAACATGTGTTGGTGAAAAAACAGGTCAAAACCCTGAACACACTGAAGGTGAACAACTGAGGAAGGCCTTGAGCACATCAAGGGAAAGTAACAGGTGAAGGCGTCATTGCAGGAGAGAGGGAAAAAAGAGGAAGATCACATGTGAAGGAAGCAGAGAGAATCTGTATGATAAAAGTAAGTGAAGCAAAAAGGTGAGGAGGGAGGACGGAAGGAGAAAGGACAGCAGACAAAGTTAGAGAATAACAGAGAAACTAATAGAGACAGACAGAGACAGAGAAAGGGAGAGGGGTTGCAGCAAAAGAATGATGAAAATGCAGATGAGGACTGTGAAGCAAGAGAGTAGAGTATTGAGACAGGAAATTATTAGGGGGGGGGAGAGAGAGAGAGAGAGAGANTCTCTCTCTGATGATGAAGACCTCAGAAAGAACTGAACTCTGCTTTCCTGAACTCCTCAACACCTCCTGCAGGAGGCCGATACGTCCTCTGTCTGAAAGCATAATTACTTACATTGTAATGTCCTCCATCTGTCTGCTCACTTTCATTCTCAACCTGCTGGTTATTATCTCCATCTCACACTTCAAGTGAGATAATGATTTTGTCTGTGTATTATATATTTTGCTATATTTTGTTAAACAAATGCTTAATGAACCACAAAAAATGTCAGATATCAGATAATGATAAAAAAAAAGTCAACTTTCTAAATCATATTTTTTAAATCATGTTTTAATTTGCCTTCACCTGATGGAATTAACTAATAAGTATGTCGCTCTTCTCTTTCTTCAGGCAGCTCCAAAATCCCAACAACCTCCTCCTCCTCTCTCTGGCTGTCTCAGACTTCCTTGTAGGTTTCCTGATGTTTGTTCAAATTCTCCTACTAGAGGGCTGCTGGTTTCTGGGTGACATCATATGTGTTCTGTATTTTCTTTTCGACTTCATCATTACTTCTTCCTCAGCAGGAGCCATGCTGCTGATATCAGTCGATCGTTATGTTGCTATTTGTGATCCTCTGCGTTACCCCACCAAAGTCACTCANTGCTGATATCAGTCGATCGTTATGTTGCTATTTGTGATCCTCTGCGTTACCCCACCAAAGTCACTCAGAAAAGTGCTAAAATCTGTGTTTGTCTGTGTTGGCTTTCTTGTGTATTTTGTCATATTCTGTTACGGAAGGATAATTTTAAAGAGCCAGGCAGGTATAATTCCTGCATTGGAGAGTGTGTGTTTCTCATTAACCACATTGAAGGAGTTTTTGATCTCATTTTATATTTTATCATTCCTGTTACTGTCATCATAGTACTGTACATGAGAGTATTTATGGTGGCTGCATCTCAGGCTCGTGCCATGCGCTCCCATGTTGTGGCTTTCACACAGCAACATTCAGGAAACATAAATGCTAAGAAATCTGAGCTGAAAGCAGCCAGGACTCTTGGTATTGTTGTCATTGTATTTCTAATATGTCTCTGCCCATATTACTGTATGCTTTTTGTGCTTTTTGCAAGCCAGGAGGCATTCTTTAATCTTTCATCTACAGTTTTTGTGGTTTACCTTCTTTATTTTAATTCTTGTCTAAATCCTGTGATCTATGCTTTTTGCTACCCATGGTTTAGAAAATGTATTAAAGTCATTGTTACTCTTCAGANTAACCACATTGAAGGAGTTTTTGATCTCATTTTATATTTTATCATTCCTGTTACTGTCATCATAGTACATGTACATAGTACATAGTACATGAGAGTATTTATGGTGGCTGCATCTCAGGCTCGTGCCATGCGCTCCCATGTTGTGGCTTTCACACAGCAACATTCAGGAAACATAAATGCTAAGAAATCTGAGCTGAAAGCAGCCAGGACTCTTGGTATTGTTGTCATTGTATTTCTAATATGTCTCTGCCCATATTACTGTATGCTTTTTGTGCTTTTTGCAAGCCAGGAGGCATTCTTTAATCTTTCATCTACAGTTTTTGTGGTTTACCTTCTTTATTTTAATTCTTGTCTAAATCCTGTGATCTATGCTTTTTGCTACCCATGGTTTAGAAAATGTATTAAAGTCATTGTTACTCTTCAGATCCTGCAGTCTGGCTCCTGTCAGACCAACATACTGTAGAGAGACTATGGAGTGACTGAAATGAAACCAGATCAGAAAAATACACATGATCATGTTGTTGATACAATGAGTTAAAAATGTCAGATGTATTTATTTATGTTGAATCAGTGGATGACAAAATGTACAAATCTGGATATTTACTGTAGGTGAGAAGCACAATTCATTTTCTACTCACACACAGACATGCAGAGAAATTAACGCTGTAACATAACTTAAACAGGGAAGATGGAGCAGCATTCTAGGGGCCTTTATAAAATTAGGGAATGAACTTTATTTGACTGATATGCCTGATGGACTGTCTTGTTGTATGACTCAGGATATAGCTTCTTATAGACTTCTTCAATTCTTACTGGTCAATATAGTACTATATTGACCTATATTCTATACTATATATATACTATATTGAACTATATATAATACTTTATGTGGAATATACAGTATTTGAACAATNTTTTTTTTTTTTTTTTTTTTTTTTTTAGATGGAGAGGGCCTGGTTATAGCTACTCGTTGCTTAAAGGGATCAGAGAGTGGAAACTTTTCTCAGAAACAAAAGATGCACATTCTCATTCTCAGGTCCATGTTAGAGCTTCAGCCATTTATGAATGATGGAAAAGAGATCATTACACTTAACTTTACTACCTGTAACCTGACCTGTAGGGGCCAAAAAGATCCTCAGTTAGACAAATAGAGGCAACTTCTTAGAAATTACAGCATTCTTACCAAACTATGACTCAGTTCTTACAGATTCTACTGTATACAATACTTTAGTGAAGTTGTTAAAAATCATTAATATAAGAAAAATTATCTATTTTTTTCTCTCCAATAACAATGACATTTACTTCATAAAACCTTCCTGAGTTTTGAGGAATTAACACACACCTACCTGTGAGCTACAAAAGCACAAAAGCAAATCTTGAAAAAAATGTTTTTGTTCTAAACAAATATAGAGGACAGGGATGCCAGGCCCAATGACGGAACCCAGATTCACTGTGGACGGCTGTGTGCTTTCCGTAATAATATGATTATCACTGTGTGCTTTTAGTAATACTATGATCATGTTATTATTATATGTTGCTATTATTATTATTATTATTATTATTATTATTATTANAATACTATGATCATGTTATTATTATATGTTGCTATTATTATTATTATTATTATTATTATTATTATTACTATTATTATTATTAAGATAGTTCCTATATGAGCTTAGTTAAATTTAGCTGAAATGATCTGACTCCATAAAAAAACAATGACCTGGATAGTTAAATTTGGTTCTGATTGTCTGACTTGTTGGATTGGTTGGAACTCCAGATCAACACATAATTTATTTGCTTACATGGACTAAATTACACGTTCTAATAGGGCATATTGGCAGTCATTAGAGACGTACAATGGCCATTTTGTCACCTCACACTCATGAAATCATGTAGTTTGTGGTCAGTTCAGCAGTTGAAACATTCAGCATATCTTCCCAACAATCAGGGATATTTTCTAACAATGCATGTTTATCAGAGCCATACTAGGTTCATTCCAGGCAGAAAGTTTTTCCAAGTCGACTCAGAGGCAACATATTAACACGTCTGACCAGCAGAATGCAAAGTAGTCTTCCCTGGATAATTACACTTATTCGACACAGGTCACCCAGCTGCCAACTTGAGCAATATATTCCTTCCTACACTCAGTGAAGCTTTCGCTGTGTGCTAACAGAACCTGTAGGTTCATACTTGCATATGTTTCTATAGGAGGGTTGCATGTGACGTCGCATATGACATTCCAAGCCAAGTGAAGCAAGCCGGGCGCCATGTTGGTTCAGGAATGCAACGCTTTCTATATCAGTTCAGTGTTGTTGTTTGGTCATTAAATCATCATGGGTTGGATGCACCGTTGTTGGCTGTGTAAACAATAGTGTTCCAGACAAAGTTAAAGGCTATTTTCAAATACCAAGAAATGTATAATAATAATAATAATAATAATAATAATAATAATGACCCAGAAAAGAGAGATGAAGTCTTATCCACTGAGCGCCAGAGATGATGTCTGAATGATATCTCAAGAGCCAATCTGACAGCAAGCAGATTGATGCCAATAGAGATGGAGTCTGTGAGATACTTGTCATAGGTAAGAAAAATTATACTCTCATTCGTGTTTCTATGTGTTCTTTTTTGTTGGTAACGTTATATTTTCTCAAGTTTCAATAGCTGTAAGTGACGCCTCGTTAGCCAGTTAGCACTATCTAGCTATAGTAAGGATACTAACACTAAATGTATTTAATCAGCCACTCTATGCTTACAGATCATTCTGTTGCTTTTTTGTCAACTTATTTTATGAAAAGTAAGTATATTATGTATTATCTTTGTAATTTATAATAGGTTGTGTAAAGTCTTCATTTTCTTTCACTGTAGGATGACAGGCCTTCTGACCTTCACATCATTTTTCTTTAGTTAAATTTGTTACAGCAGATGGTATTAATGTTTGATTTTATGTCCTAGTCTGTGTATGTATGATGTTCTTTGTTACCTTAAAATATCAGCTGAATGGGACAGAGATTGTAATCCCTGACAGTCTTGTGATTTATTTTCCTTCATGTCTTTGCTGTTTCAGGGACTAAAGGCTCTTTTCCACTGCACAAGGAACAAGAACTAGAAACAAAAACTGGACCAAACTGGAACTGGGCCTGGATCCAGTTCTAGTTACTGTTTGTGTTTCAACTGACAAGAGAAACAGAACCAGAACTGCATTGTCGCTATGACATTTACTGTTACATATTTTAAACACATTAAAGGGAATATGTTTGCTCTACCATAATACAACCAGAGGGTTACAGTGCCTCTCTGCTTGGTTTGGTTCCCAAATAGCTGGTGTCACCTACAGTGGTCCAGCTAACCAAGTGTAGCCTCAGTACCGGCTCCCTCCTTGGCCTAGGTTCATGTCGGCATCCTCATACATCCTCCCCACTCTCCTCTGCATCCACTTATGTCTTCTGTGTCCTGCATCCCCGCATTGCCCTGTGTTCCTCAGTTTGGCACGTTCTGCTGTGTTTGCCCTCTTCTTCCTCATTCCTGTTCGTCCCACTTATGTGCCTCTGTTCCACTGGAACAGAATGCATTGTAACATTAATCTTTCCCTACTTCTTTTAATTGGAGACTGTTTGGCAAGATTATTTGACTGTGGAGGACAGGGGTAGGCAACCTGTTCCATGACTCGTGCCACTTTACAATACACTCGTGCCCGAAGTGGCAATACTTACTTCTTTCAAAACAGAATTTGGAAATTGTGTTTTTACAGTATTTAATCATGCTCACGCTACTACTAGTTGCCTTATTTGACCCTTACTTGAAATAATGCACTGTTGCTCAATGTTTGTAGGGCACACACACACACACACACACACACACACAAAATACAGGCATGAAAAAGTAGTAGCAGCAGTTTAGTGTGATCCCTGTCCCTATCTGTCACGGCTCAGCTGTGCTACGTCTACTCTGTAGGTTGATAGTTTCAATTGCACACATGCCTCTGAATGATCTGTTGTCAGGCGTCTGCAGGATGGACTTAGCAGCAGCCCTCATGTGGGAGAAGATTTGTTCATAGATGTAAGTAGAGCCAAATGAAGAGACCACTTTCTTCAGGCATGAGAATTTTACTGGCAAACTCTCCAAACAGGCTACAATGGATGCTCCCTGGTCTGTGTCACTTTTTTTCCCAGTATTTCCAGTGGAGTTCTGTGAACTTAGATGCCCACAGTGATGTTGCACGATGGTAGTTCTTTCTCCTGAAACTTTTCTGGATTGATCAGAAAATGAAAACACTGGTCCATGCTGCTGGAAGTCTTGAAATCTTGAAGTGAATTCTGTGTCAAGTTCTTGCATCTACTCACTGGTATCCCTGAGGTCAATAGGCTGATGTGAGGAGAGATCCCTCAAGTGGCTGAAGTAATAAAGGGTTCCTGATTGGATGCCATGTGAAAAAACTTTGATTTTTGCCACAAATGCCTTCCACACATCAAACAGGGCAGGACTGTTTGGCCTGCACCTTGCAGCTGAAGGTTGAAAGTGTTCAGATGTCCTGTGATGTCAGTGAGGAACATTAGCTTCACAAGCCATGTCTCATCTGTCAGGTCAGGGTAGTTCAGCTGCTTCTCTGCCAAAATGGCTCTGATCACATCAATACACTCCACAAACCGCTCCAACACCTTTCCATCATTGAGCCATCCAACAGGGCCGTGAAGAGGCAAGTCCTGGTAAGCACCGTTCATCTCCTCCAGAAGACACCTGAGCTGCCGGTGAGTTAATAAGAAGTGAGCAACAAGCACATTAACCACCACTGGAACACACCATTGGAACAACTCTACCCACCCTGCAGGATCTGTACACCAAGAAATGAAACACCAGAGCCAGAAGGATTATGAAGGACCCTCACCACCCCAGCAATGGACGGTTCCAACTGCTGCAGTCAGGCAAAAACCTCTGCAGCCTTAACAAGGAGTTCAGAAGGACCTTTTTTTCCTCAGGTCATCACAACTGTTAACACCAACCTGGCCACCATCCCAGTCAGAGCCCAATGACTGTTCATACATACAAACATACATACATACATACATACATACATACATACATACATACAAACATACATACATACATACTACATATATACATACATACATACGTACATACATACATGCATACATACATACATACATACATACATACATACATACAAACATACATACATACATACTACATATATACATACATACATACGTACATACATACATGCATACATACATACATACATACATACATACTGCACATATATAAACTGCACTGTGTATATGCTGGTACACTGCACAGGCACATTCTGATATTGCACAAAATATTTGCACAACAAAGCAGTAAATTATTTCATAGTTAATTATGTATATTATTTCATACTCTCCACTTATATTGTAAATAAATGAAGGCTGTACATATTGCATACTCCTCTGCAACAGACACTGAATATATTGGTTGTGTTTTTAATGCTCATACACTATACTTATACTCCAATTCTACAAAAGTGTTCCGCGTATATTCCTATTGTACATGTTTCTTAGTATATTCTTAACACCTTTTAGACTTACATTTTATATTTTTGTTCTACTTTTTATTTATTTTCTGTTACTGTAACACAGTCTTGAATGTACTACATGCCCAGGTGAAAACTTTGAATTGAAATGAATTGAATAACAGGTGATGGCCCTGAACAGGTGGTGGTGAAAAAACAGGTGAAAACCCTCCAGGACAAACAACAGGTGAAGGCTATGACCATGCTGGAGGCAAACAGATCAAAGCCTTGAATGCACCAGGGGTGAAACACAGATTGACACACTTCACCCACCTACTAATTTGTGCAAATATATTGTGCATTAAACTTTTTTGTTTTCTGCCTGTCCTGGTGAACAGTGAAAAGTGTGCACTTGATACACAGAATAACAACGTCACACCGAGCAAAACCTGACTGATCTGTCTGTTTACCTGCGTGTGGGAGAGAAAACTGCAAATGGCCACAAGACGCTTTCATCACGGTATCCACGGCAACATGTACAACATCACATCTGTGTTGCAGAGAGGAGGCAGAGTGTTGGTAATGAGTATGAATTGAATCATTCAGGACAATGAAGAGGACAGAGATGTGAGAAAATCCACATTTTCACAATTTACAGACCTGCTGCACCAAAATCAAACAGACTGGATTGAATCATTGCACTACTGTCTCTGTGATGTGGGTGTTCCAGAATCAGCTAAAAGACCCAGAGCTCCTCCTGATGGCCAGTTTGTGTACTGCGAGTAAGGATGTGTGTATGAAGCATTAATTATTTTCTGTCCTTTTCCACACTCCTTTGTTAACCTTGACATTCTCTGTGCCTGAGTATCTTTACTGTGTGACTAAATGCATAGACAGAAAATTTAATTAGTCACCTTCCATCTCAGCATCCTGCTCTCCTGCTAGAATTGGAACAAGTAAAAGTGACAATACCAGTGGGAAAATACTCCGTTACAAGTACAGGGCATCCATTTCTCATTTTACACAAGCAAAACTCAACAGCAACAATATATGGAGTCCCTATTGTTTTTATTTCTAATTTCTCATGAGCATGAGAAAATTTCTGGTGCACACGAGATATGAGTTCCAGTAATATCTTATGCACAAGCGATATTATGAGGTGTGCACCAGAAACCCTTTCTGGTGGAAATTCTGGTATGACTTGATGATGCATAGACACACAGAATGGCAGCAGACCATGTCTTTGCCTTTTTGAGATCCCAAAATATATCAGAAAGTATCATCAACCAACTGAAGGAGGATATGCAGTTACCGGAAAAGGTTTCTCGTGCATACAAGAAACTATCTGGTGCACATGAGAAACTAGCAATTTATTTTTTGTCATGTCCCTGTAGGGGCTCCATGACAATGTACTTATAGCATGCAAAGTATCCAATACTCATAGTGAAGAAGAGTAAGTTTAGTTTCACTTTTAGGTTTTATGGATTTTATGATTTGATAATTAAAAAAAAAAAAAAAATTAAAGGGTTACAGATTCCAGGTTTTCAGATGATCATTCTAGGTTGCCAGATAATCAATTTAGGATTTAGAAGCAATGATTTTAGTTTCCAATGAAACATTTCTGCAAAGCAAAACTCACAACCTGAGGCTGTGAGCAATCTCATCACAAAGGCATCACAACAGTTATGAAAAAAAAAAACAAAAAAACAACACAAATTAATTACTGACTCTGTGTAAGACCTTTGAACACATTAGCCATTATGAACATAACCAAACTCAGATCAACTGCAATTAATTAATAAACGAATGAACACTAAGCAGCAGGCCACTTCCATATAGACAAGTTTAGGTTGTTTATTTAAAATTAAATATTGCAACTAAGATGCGCTCACTCATGTGCGAATGTCTTCTTCCTTACCAGGCCATAATATGATGAGGGTCCTCTCCACCTGTCCCAAAAAAAAAAAAAAAAAAAAAAAAAAAAAATTACCAGAATGAAACTCCATAAATACTTCTCTTGCCTCCTTGACACTGCAGATAACTTTTGTGAGATGTTCTTCCTTATTCATGTTCTTGCAGATACAGTCAAGGTTCCATCTGGTAAGTCACAATATTACATTAATGAGGACCTTGACATGGCACATGATCACTGTGTTTATTTGAACAAACCTCACCCTGCACCCCAAAGGTAACTGGTAATGTGTGTTTTAAAGGGCCATGCCGATGATCGTGCATTTTTGAGCCCAATATATACAACCTGCATACATGTTAGGCTACTAACAATTTCCAAAACATAAAACTGTATTTTAGTTTTCCTGTTATGTTTTTCAGATCTCCTAATCTTTCTAAATCAAATGTTCAGGAGATATGTCCATCTTAAAATTCAGTGTTTCACCTTCTAACACTTTTGCACAATTGTAGAAGGCACAGTCATTTTAATTTCTTAGTAAAAGCCGTCTTCTCCTGGGACTATATTGGTTGGTGGAGAAGTTGATTTTCTTCCGTGCAGCTCTGTGTTGGATCAGTTAAATAAAGTTACTAATTAGTTTTTTTTTTTTGTTTGTTTGTTTTTTTTGACAAAAAAAGCCTAATAGATGTTTGCTGTGATGTATTATTTATCTCAAACAATCTCCACAAGTTCATTTTAATATCGTACTGGAATGAACTGAAACCAATGGTAGTCTGGAAGGCAGGAAAAACAATTCTAATGTTTGCTACTAAAGCTGTATATTTTGGAAAATGGTTGTCAGTAATATAACGTGTATATGGATATATTGTATATTTTGGGCTCAAACATGAATGATCAAAGCCTTGAAGCCAGTCCTCCATCAGCTTTCTCTGAAACACCACCAACACACCGTGACTACACAACACGCTCCATGCACTGTGGCAAACTTTTCTATTTATTACAAATTTATTTATTTATTTATTTATTAGAAATGTGGAGTTTGCTGTGGAATGCTCACATTGCCACTACTGAGTGAGAGGACATGAACGCCACGGGTTAGACCTTCGCCTGTGAAAATCTCCTGTTTCATTTCTGAAGGAACTACAATGATTTTCCTCATTGAGCTGAACATTGCACGATTCGCTTTTTCCTCTCTTTAAAATTTTTCACAGCAAGTCATTTCTGCTCAGATGCAGATGGATTTGTGGGTTTTTTCAACTCCGTCAATTTTATCAGCAACTCCCTCATTCCTTCTGCTGGAAACTGATCAGATGCAAGTGTTGGTAGGCCTAAAAGGTGTGTGTGTGTGTGTGTGTGCGTGCGTGCGTGCGTGCGTGCGTGTGTGTGTGTGGGTGTGTGTGTGCGTGTGTGCGTGTATGCGTGCGTGTCATTGTGCTGTTCTTCAGCTCTGACTCAGTGAAATAATCCCAGGGAGAGATGAGAGATTAGAATTTTCTCAGTGAATTTCCTTTCCGTGTAACAAACAGTTACAGGAGGATAAATGTGGACAAATACTTTTTACTTTGATTGAGGCAAAAATACAAAAGAGTTGACAAAATTTAAACAGAAAAATTTATTAATGACGTAAAGCAGAATTACAATTTCCTGAACATTTCTGCATGTGTGATTGGTGATGGACAATTGAAAATTTGAAATATGTCTGAAACAAACTATTACACAAATGACCAACGCAGAAATACACACATTTATGAAATGGGGACAGTTTTCATTAATATGTAAAATAATCTTGTTATTAAAGAAAATGAAACTTAGAGCTAGATGATGACTATTATTAGAACCAACTTTTCAAATGAGGCAACACTGATTTTAAACTAAGTTAAACTTTAACCTATTAAGCAGTGGCGGGCCGTGTATTTTATACCTAGGCCTTCAGAGCTATCCTCCCGCAATTAAACCACCTTCTAATAACCTCACCATGACACTAGGGCTATATGCTGTTGTTATTAGACATAGCCAGCCCATATTCACAGTGACAGTAACCTTTATCTAGTGGAATAAAGTGATTTAACACGAGGATCAACACCTATGACAGTTACAACACACTAACTGCAGAGACATGAATAGGATGTAGCATTATTACGCATTATGACAGGATGCTGCATCACATATAAACATGGCATAGCCTAAATCAGTGCCATTACCAAAGAAACAAGAACAAACTCACAACAACCATCACATTTACTCATACGACCAGCAAGTAAGCAAAAATGCTGTAAAACACAAATAACACAATCAGATTCAACAGGCTTCTCCACAGATTCCAGCCACATAAAAATCCATCAGACTTACCAAAGCTGCTCATCATCTGAAGACAAAGTCCATCCTCCTTTCTGTCTTTAGAAAGAGTTTAACGACACGGCTGTACATTATCGGTACGTTTCAGTTCCAAATTGTGAAAAAAGTGTTGTAAATCCATTTCGTCTCCTCCTTCAGCCATTGTGCGTTAAAAAATAACAGGGCTAAGTAAAAATGTAAACAAAAAATCTAAAGCACTATATTTAAAAATCTAAACGTCAAGAAAGAAAGTTTAAATAAACATTAATGCTACATTACATGCTAGCTAGGTTTACTTGAATTAGCTAAGCTAACTGGCTCTCTTCTTCTTCTGATGAATTTCTGGCAGGCTGTTTAGCTGTTAGCATAATGCTGTACTCTGATGACGTAGGCCAAGGCCAGCTAGAAGGCCCTGACATGTAAAAGAATACGCCCAACACGGGAAACTTGAAATCTGATTGGTTAAAGAATATGACAATCAATAACATTGTCCCATTTGCTTGAATAGCAGAGGGGATTCACTTGAGATTCTGAAGGCCTCAGGCTAGATTTTTTTACCCGGAGACAGCACAGGTGGAAAATCTGATTGGATAAAAGCTCTAATTTCTATGAGCTGCACTGGAAGCAGTGCAACAGACGGAGAGAGTAGCAGTAGGAATTAAATGATGTTAATAACAAAACTGATGGGAACAAACTTTATAAAATACATATAACATTAATTAAAATATATATTAACTTATAAAAACATAATTTAATGATTCTGACAATCTCTAGGCCAGCAGAGAAGGCCTTGCTGGCCCTGATGGCCCGCCACTGCATTTAGGTTATATGTCAACCAAACATTATAGACTTTTGTTAGAAACTTCCTGTTCTTCAAGTTACATTATTTAATTAGGTGTTACCAATTCCTTTTTATAAATTTCAAGTTTCAAACATGCAAAATCGCTGGAATTGTCCTTTAAGTGGTAGTAATTTTGGCACGTCTGAAGTCTGGCATAAACTGATGATTATTTTACGACAGCAGATTTATCAGACTGTTGGGTGTTTTCAAGAGTTACAACAAACAAACCATACCTAAATAATAAATTATGGGCAATTAAAAAAAAAAAGAGAATGAGAATAGCAGCTATTAGACTTGTTGTTTGACTGACATATTGTTTGCTGTTGGCTTTCAGCGGCTCAGCATGAATGAATTGATGAGGGTTTGCGGTGGGACTGAATGGAGCCATAATGAGCTGAACAGAGATGCAGACAGCCGACGCTGAGAGGCAGAGACTTCTCTCTGTCATTAATGTAAGAGTGGCAGGAAAACATCTGGCAGCAGTAAAAGCAGTGAAAACATCTGGAGACTCTGAGGAGCAGCACTCAGTCTCATTTAAGTGAAGCAGCAGCGATTAAAAAGCCATTTGGAAATGTGCTTCTGTGGAAAGCAGGCAGGGAGTCCTCTTCAGGCAACAACATTATGTTTCTTAATGAAGAAGCTTCGCTTTGACTTCACAGTCGTAGTTTCTACTTTTTCCATCCACAACCTGGTTACCGCAGTCTAAATTCAGCCGGTTTCTTAAAGTAACACTCCACCAAGCTATTTAAATGAAAACCACAGTGAAATAAATTTTTATCATTATTTATTAATTTATTATTTCTTTTTCCCAGCATAGTAATCCTGTGTAAAACTGATCCAAAATAAGCAGAAAATGCAGCATTGGAACACACTACCATATATACTTGAGTATAAGGCGAGTTTTTATTACCAAATTTCACAAGGCAAATGGGGGTCGGCTCGTACACGAGAAATTCAGATTTGATCCCAGAGAAGGAAATTTCCAGGGGTGGAAATACTACCATTACCACTACCCATGTAAAATAGTTTAAATCATACCTTAGAATGAGATGTTTCCTGACTAAACATCTGATCCAGCACATTTTGTGGCGGCCAGTAAGCTCTGCTGTGATTGGTCAAAGACAAAAGAATGGGCCAATCAGAGACATCCTTCTAAAAGTGCTGTTTCATATACCAGTACGGAAACGTTGTTTGGTAGTCTCGTTCAACATGTTTTGAGCTTTATTAGCAAGAAGCTAATAGCAAGAGGAGTCCGGAAAATTTAATGTAAGCTAATGTCAGTTACAGTAATCAGCTGCTGAAATAAATATCATGTTTACCGGTACGTGGATTATTTTCAGAAAATCTCAATACTATGACAATACAGAAAAACAGATAATTTGCTAACCAAATAAATTGATGGGACAATATCAGGGGGTCGGCTTTTATACGAGATCGGCTTATTCCTGAGTATATACGGGTAGTCCCTGATTCAAACCAGAGCAAATGATCTACAGGTCTGAAAATAGCGACAGTTTTTGCCTGAGGAGTTGATCATGTGGAGCTGGGGGGGGGCGGAGATATGGATATTGCATTGGACCTATGTGTTGGATGCACAGACTGACAGACAGATGAACTTCACAGTTTGGACATCTTCAGAGGGATGTTACATAATTTTGCTCCAGGTCATTGTAGATGCACATGTTTTTTTTTTTTTNTTTTTTTTTTTTGTTTGTTTTGTTTTGTTTTTAAATCTCTGGTCTTTTCTGCTTGAAGGCAAACATAGCCTCCATACTGTCTGTTTGACTGAGTAAACATGATCTTATCAGCTGAACACAAAGCAGCAGGACTTTCTTCTTAATCTGTTATTACACTGCACAACTCTGTGTTCATCTGGTTCTGTTCTTAAACCCACTGTGACAGAACACACACATTAGCCTGAAAATACTGTCCTTCCCATTATTTTCAGCAAAAAAGAAAGGTGTGAAAATATTTTTTTTTCTCCTTTATTTTTGTCACACAAAAACCATCAACAATTTTGCAATGAACTGTGGAACAATGTTTTTCTCACATTTTCTCATTATATGATCCCAACTCAACCCTTGCTGCCATAAGAAAAAAAAAAAAAAAANAAAAAAAAAAAAAAAAAACCAACAAAAGATGTTCATATCTCTGTAAGAAGTGTTGAATAAATGAATGTAACAATGTAAGAAAGAAAAGACTTTACAGTTAAAATAGGGTGTGTTTGTGTACGTGAATACAATTTGCAAATATGTATGTGAACCTGTATCTCAATCTGTAAATATACTGAGATTTGTAAATATGTAAATCAATATGTAAATTTAAAAATGGGGTAATTTGACATTTACGAACAACATTTACAGATGTGCAGCATTTTAGGACAATAATTATATAAATATTGTCAGTCAAATGAATTGAGTTGAACATCTTGTCTGTTTTAATCATCTCCAGAACCTGTAAATTCAAAACACACCAACATCAAGTTTCATCATGCCACATCAACTTCTTCATGTTTAGGATCCAACTTTTTCAGTCTTATAACAGCTTATAACTGCATTAGTGGTGTGGGGTGGCAGCCGTAAGGTGCCAAAGGTTTGCTGTGAAGCATCATTCTCAGAGATATTCTAAAAAAAACAAAACAAAAAAAAAAAAAAAAAANAAAAAAAAAAAAAAAAAACATGAATATATTTTAGTCATACATTTAGTCCATAATCTAGTATCTCCACGTAAGAAAGCTGCAGAAGCATTTTTAACATCCAACGCTACTCTAGCTGAAGGCGGACGTGCTTGTTTGGTGTCTTCCTGTTACGCATGTCAACAAGTTATTACATCAAAATATCATCAGTACTGTGATATGAAAAATTTTCATCATATATAAAATAAACTACACAGGTGTAATCATGAACAAAGTGACACGGCACAGCGCCAGTAAGAAAAGCATGGCCAGTAATGAAACCATCAAACTGAAGAAATGTCATAAAAGTAATAATGAAAACTTTTTGGCCTTTAAGGAGTGATTCTTTTCTCTGGTAGCAGGCTAACGAGGTCACCAGCACTCTAACGTAAAAACCCAATCATCATTATGTTTGTTCCAAGCAAACTGGCAGAATAATTGCATATGAAAGAGCCAACTATTAGATAATGAAATCATGTAGAATCATTGTTTCCTTTGAAAACGAGCCTGGCACTCGTTACGTTTTCTGAAAATGACCTCTCCAGGGGAAATGTGAAAGTGGTGAAAAATAAAGAGGTTAGTTTGAATTGGATCATTGTGCTCCAAATGAGTGTCATTATTCCATACAAAAGCTGTTTTCTGCTCAAATTCTCCTCATGGAAACACGCTGCTCCTCTCATTTCGGTCTCATGCTCCTGGCATCACAAAACACCTGCAGGCTCTTCATCTGATTGGCTGGTGTCGTCCAATCAGAAACTCCAAGGATTTGACCTTTATGTTACTCAGCTGGCCCATGGCATAGGTGAATTAGGGCCCAGCGGCTGCTAGAGGGCCCCCACGTCAGCACAGAACTAATATCATAACATGGAACTAAGGCATATTATGGTTTGACATTACATTTTAGTCAAGATTAGGTTCATGGGAGAAGATTTAGTAAATATCTTTGGAGTGGGTTGGGGGAATTCTGGGGTGTACGGTTAATACTGCAGAGTGGGAAGCAAAGGGTAGCCACGCCCCTTTTGTATGTTATTAGAAATTAGTAGTTTCACGCATTTAATATACATTTTAATTTTAGCTGTTTTATCAGACATTTAGTAAACTGACCCCTTTTTCATCATTTTGTGTGTCACACAAACTCAAAACCTATTTAAAATGGCTAAAATGTGCCAAAACGTCTCTAAACACTGTAAACATGGCGGCAGATCATCAGAGAGCTGACCAGTCTCAGAGCAGCAGGAATGAGATTTAAAAATGCCGCCGTGATGTCATGGATCACATGACCAGCCATTTCTCTAAGTTCAGTGGCCTGAATGGTGACTGACTCACCACCTACCTGGCAGGTGATACATCGTTTGAAAGCTTAGAAATGTCTCCTATTGGATGAAAGGCATGTCAATCACATCCAATCACGCTGTAAAAAAAAAAAAAAAAAAAAAAAAAAAAAAAAAAAAAAATACATCATTGGATATAATGAACAGACTCCATATCCCAATGGAATGAATGGAAGCTGGTTTGAGCTGAGTTTTCTCTAAAATGGATAACAGGAGACAAAAACTAATCACAGGATCTATTTTTGGGACTTTTATCATCTAAACGAAGGTAAAGTTGCAACTTTATTGAACATTTTAGCTGTGGTTGGTCAGGTTTTGTTTGGAGTTAAATGTTTAGTTAATTTTTTTTTTTTTTTTTTTNTTTTTTTTTTTTTTTTTTAGGCGTGAAAGGAAATAATCAAACACTTTTTAAATGTTTTGAAATTTGTTTATTTATTTTTTTAACTGTAGTGCTAGGAGGGCTGCAGCATAGTTACTTTTATTAATGACAAAACAACCACGTCAGGCATAAACTTGTGGCTTTTTCATGTGTTTTTGCTGATCATTTTAAGGATTTTGAAGTCTGAGTTGTTGGATTCCTTTGTTGATCACATTTTCTGGGGTGCGTACGGGAACCTGGTTGACGTCAGTACCACTAGGTGGCCAGAATGGTCAAGTTAAAAATGACGATGATGATATTTAATAATCCACAAATATTCAACCCACCCAGTGTTTTTATTTATTATTACTATTTATTTATATATATATTTTTTTAGCTTGGTAGCATTCACAATGAAAATATCATCTCCCGTACCCCTGGATGGGATGGGGGGCCCCTGTAAAAAACTTGCCTAGGGCCCCAGAAAGGCTAGGACCGGGCCTGCTCAGCAGAGCAGAAGTGTTCCTGCTGCTCTGGTGTTAAAATTAGATGTAATAATTTTTCTTCTTGTTTGTTTTGTTAGAAATTCTTGTCTTAGTTGACACAAAATGTCTCAGATCTTAATGTAGAGGACATGGCTCAGAGTCATTCTATAAAATCTGATGCCCTCTACAGTCTGTAGGTAGCGTACAGAGTATGAAGTACAGCTGAACAATACAGAATGTTGGTGTGATTCTCAGAATTTAAACAGATGGTAAAGCAGGAGAAGTTTTAACTGCTGCCATTTGACTCGAAAAATGAGACGGGCTGCTGAGCATTTGTGTGCAGATTCCAACAAACCGTTTTGCACCCTGATCGCCGCCGCCAGATGTTCGCCTGCTAGACCATCGATTACATCATTCCACTGAAAACTCTGTCTGAGGGTAATCAACACGTCTGTTCAGCTCATTACGCCACCTTTATATCGCAATTTATTCATGCAGTCATTAAATCCACATCCTGCAGTTTATCAGGCACGAAACATGCAACAGTTTAAATCTGCATGATCCACATGTTTCACATAAACCTGGATTAAGGTTTATAATGTGTTTAATGTGTGATGTAATAACACATTTTTTACACAATTACCAGGTTAAATGACTTGTTAAGCCTCAGGAGTCTAAAGCAACTTTTGACATTGATAGAATCTTCTAGAATCAAAAAGACTGACAAGTTTTTCTGATTTGTTTTAGCCTTTTTTTTTTTTTTTTTNTTTTTTTTTTTTTTTTTGCTAAATTGTTTTAGATTTTTTTTTTTTCTAGAACGAATAATCTTTTTGAAAAATTATTTTGAGATTTTGAGGGGTTTTTTTTGTAATGCAGACATGATTGATCATTTCCAGATGGAGCAGAAGAGTAGTAACTGGATTATAAACTGTATATGAACGCCATGATATTATTACCAGCTTCTTGACTTGTTTCTCTTCATTTTCTATTGAATTTCTATTTATAACCACTCCATTTACACCTCAAATTAAAATGAAATCTGCATCCACATACCCAATACACAAGGTAATACACAAGGTATTTAATCAGTTAATACACAAGGTATTAACTGATCCAGCAGAGGGCGCTCCTCAGCAGCAAAATCCTCTGCACTGCGTTTATTTTGCCTTACAGTGGTGCTACAACTCCATTTAACCTACTGAGCAGCAAGGACAGGTTTTGACTAGAGTTCACATTTCCTTAAATCGTTGAAAGTGCATTGATTGACTTATAGTTAAATTCTTATTAATAAGAATTATTAATAAATAAAACTGTGACTTTGCCCTTTTATTTATTTAGTGCTTTTATGGACATTATTAATTTTCTGTGTATTTCTGTGTCTTGCAGTTGCTGGAGAAGACAGAGGAGATGCCCAGGTGAAAGGAGGCCAGTTTGCTTGAAAAACATTGTTGAAAAGATGTAATGGTTGAATGTGACTTTAATAATAAAACTGTTTTCAATAACGATAAGACTGATGTCATAATAATAAATGAAAAAAAGCCCATAACACAAATTCTAACATTAATATTTCAGTAACTTTCTAATGGCTTTTGACGTCTTGAAAGCAAATGATTTCATAAGTAATAGTTTAATAGTTTATGACAGCTAATGTTAATACAAATTCTAACTACTTACATCAATGATTAAGTATAGCCAACTTACAAAAAAAAAAAAAAAAAAAAAGAGTGAATGGGTTCTTTAATTTATTAAATTTAGTCAGAAAAGCTGTTTGGTGCCGACAGAGCAGAAGCTTCTTCCACAGCCTCAAACGTGTCTCCATGTCTGAAATGTGCAAAATGGCACAAAAAGCAATGACCTTCACTGCAAAAACAGGGTGCGCTTCCAGTGCCTTCAAAAAAAAAAAAAAAAAAAAAANATATATATATATATATATATTTTTTTTTTTAATTTAAGGTTTATTTTTATTTATTCATGGTTTTAAAATGGGACAGTGCTCATTAATAAGACACTGGCAGCAGTAGCCAGTAAATGTGCTGAGGTTAGCCACAAGGCTAATTTGCACCTGCTGTCCCAAGCTTAAACAAATTCAAATCATTACATTTTAGAAAAAAAAAACAAAAAAAAACAAAAACATAAGTCACATACTGTATATACTTCTGTATAAGCAGATCTCGTGTATAAGCTGACCCCCTGATGTTGTTCCATCAATTTATTTATTTAGCAAATTACCTGTTTTTCTGGGTATTGTCATAGTATTCCTGTGATTTTCTGAAAATAATCCACATACGGGTTGTTGCGGCTACTTTAAAACTTCACCGGGGCTTCTCTTCCTGACTCACACCGTAATGATAACATCGAGCTCTTGTTCTTTTCGTAACTTACTTATTTTTAAAACCACAATAACAAAACATGACATGAGGTGAGGTCAGAAACTATACCGCTGCCCCGTTCCTCATAATCACTGGCTCCGCCTCCAGCTGAGCATCTCTAAATAGACTCCTCCTGCGTGAAGCAGGCATGGCAATCATTGCCGGTTGCTTCACTGAGCCTGAGATTGAGTAATGTAGGCTCAAACATGAAAAATGGATGGTATGGTCCTTTAGTAGTTTTTTTTTTTTTTTAATCGCATTAAATAGTCCACATTAATTGCAAAAAGTAACGCATTAATTTTCCAAGCCCTAATAATTTTATACAGAACCAGATGCAGATTGAAAGTTTCTTCACATTTTATAGCAGGAATATCAGATTTAGAGGATTGTGTTGTTTTTGGTGAGATATTCTCTAACGGCTTTGTAGTTTCATTTAACCCATGGGATGTTTCTCACGTTACCTGTAGACAGAATATTGTTTGGACTGATATTTTATTTAGTGTTTTTAAAGTTTGTCTTTTATATTGCTATATTGTGGTAAGTTAATGAACTACTACAACTACAACATCCCCATTTAAAACTCAGTCGTAACAAGTCACGCTGAATCATATAACATGATTAATTATCCTTTTTGACCCTAATTTGTTTTTTATTTGAAGCGATTTGGTCTGATTGAGTCAACTGGTTAATTACACTGACTGAGCCGTTAAGCAAAACGTACAAAAAAGACAAAGACACACACACTCACACACACACAAAAGCTTAATTAGTGTTAATGTCTGAGCTTCTGTCATGAAAACTGTCAAAGGGCATGAAATTTAACAAGATTTAACAATACCAGCTTGGTAAACAGAAGTGGGAATAGCTGCATCCAAAAAACAATTCAGTGGATGTGCTGGAGAGGAAATGTGAAGTCAGAATGATGGAGGGAAAACACACACACACACACACACACACACACACACACGGTGGGGATTCTCTCAGCTGCCAGGACGCTTGTGAGGAGCTGCAGAGAGAGAGAGGAGGCGATGGCTGATAAATCTGACAGCAATCTGAAAACCCACAAGCAACCTGGAATTAAAATGAATTAAAATGAATATTTCAATTAAAAAGCATCATCAGGGGAAAAGTGGAAGGCTAGAGAGGGAACGTTAGCAGAGCGAGGTGAACAATAGCATGAGTCTGCCTCAAAAACAAATCCACATCTTTTATTTGCACAAAGCCTGTGAGGATGTTCTCAGATATAGATCCATATTCCCCTAAAGCAGAGAGTGTTGTTGGTGATGTGCCATGTTATATTCTTTAGGAAAATACTGGTATAAAAATTTGACGTCAGGATATTGATGATATTGCAGCGAGACGACATGATGTATTTTCACATAATGTGTAACAAGAAATAAAACAAGTAGCGTGAATGTAGCACAAATCAGTTCCTAAAAAAAGGAAAAAAAATGTTATTTGGAAATGCTTCAGCTACAAACTAATTGGCTAACAGCAAAAGGTGGAAACACAACAAATTAATTTCTCCACCTGAAGCAGAAACACCTGGTGAATATCAAGAAAGTCACATGAGGAGGAGAACCAATCAGCTGATTTGAGATGCAAAACAAACAGGAAGTGACGCTGACTACCATATATACTCAAGTATAAGCCAAGTTTTTATTACCAAATTTCACAAAGTAAATTGGGGGTCGGCTTATACACGAGAAATTCAAATTTGANAGTTTTTATTACCAAATTTCACAAAGTAAATTGGGGGTCGGCTTATACACGAGAAATTCAAATTTGATCCAATAGAAGGAAATTTCCAGGGGTGGAAATACTACCCATTATCACTACCCATGGAAAATAGTTGATATCATACCTTAGAATGTGATATTTCCTGACTAAACATCTTATCAGCACATTTTGCAGCAGCCAGTAAGCTCTGATTGGTCAGTTACGGTAATCAGCTGCTGAAATAAATATGTTTACTGGAACGTGGATTATTTTCAGAAAATCACAATACTACTACGACAATACCCAGAAAAATAGGTAATTTGCTAAACCATAAATTGATGGAACAACATCAGGGGGTCGGCTTATATATGAGATCAGCTTATACTTGAGTATATGGTAAGTTGCAAGGATCATTCTGAACAGGATCCAGGGCCATCTGCTTACTACTCTTACCTGAGCTACTACTACCTGAGCAGTCTGGTTTTATTCCAAAGAAGTCAACCATTGACCGCATTCTAGCTCTCCAGGTACTCATCGAGCCCAAGCCTGAATTTTGGCAAGGTTTTTGGCAGCCTATGTTGATTTTCACAAAGCATTCAACTCAGTTGATCGGGATGCTCTTTGGGATGTCCTGAGATTATGCAAGATCCCCAATAAGTTGCTGGATGTCATGGCTGGCCTGTACTCTGGTACCGTGAGTGCTGTGTGGAGTGGGGGCAGACTCTCTGACTTCTTCCCAGTGAATGCTGGGGTTCATCAGGGATGTGTTCTGGCTCCTTCCCTGTTCAGTGCCTGCATGGACTGGGTGTTGGGAAGAGTCGTGGCATCCAGCAACTTGTTGGACTTGCAACCCAGCAACTTGGCGTCCATTCATCAATGGGGAAAGGTTTACCAACCTTGACTTTGCTGATGATGCTGTGATCTTTGCGGAGTCGATGGATGTTCTGGTAGGAGCTCTTGAGAAGCTGAGCGAGGAGTCAGAGTGCCTGGGTTTGTGGGTGTCCTGGATCAAGACTAAGATCTAGGCTTTCAATGTCTTCTTGGACTCAGCCATCAGTAGTGTGTCTGTATGCAGGGAGAGTGCCAAACTTGTTGAGAGACACCTACCTCGGCAGTGATATCCATGTCTCATTCTATGAGGTCAAGATACGTCTGGGGTGGGCCTGTGGGGTNCCTCGGCAGTGATATCCATGTCTCATTCTATGAGGTCAAGATACGTCTGGGGTGGGCCTGTGGGGTCATGGGATCATTGGACAGGGATGTATGGCACTGCCGATATCTCTGCAAGAAGACGAAGGTCCAAGTCTTTTGAGCCCTGATGCTCCTGGTCTTAATCTATGGTTGTGAGACCTGGATGCTAACCAGTGACTTGAGAAGATGACTGGATGTCTTCGGTACTCGGTCTCTCGGTCTCTCCAGAGAATCCTTGGGTACTGTTGGTCTAACTTTGTGTTGAACAAGTGGTTGCTCCGGGAGGCCCAATGAGACCGCTTAACTTTATGCTTAAGTGTTTAAGTAATGCTTATTAAGTTTTGTTGTGGGAGAGAGAACATAATGCTGGACTCATGCATACAGCTTTACAGGGCCTCAGAGCTGTCCTGGGAGAAGAGTAAATCCATCTCCGGACTGAAAGTGGAGGAGGTGCACGCAATACAAGGAGCATCGCGCCAGAGACAAACCAGCAACACAGTGGAATGCAAGTTTTGCGGGAAAGTACATGAAAAGAGTAAACAGAAATGCCCAGCATACAGTTGAAAAGTGCAAAAAATGTGGCAGAGAAAATCACTTTGCAGCTAAATGTAGAGCACGCCAAGAACAAAGAAAAAAGAGACCTGTGCATAATGTAGCAGAGTGTGAGAGTGATGAGTATGAAGAAACTTTCTATGTTACTGAAGCAGGGACAGAGAATGTGAATGCAGAGGACACTGACAAAGTGGACGATACTCAGCTCTTTGCGGGCATGCTACTGGACAAAGATGTTGTAAAATTCCAAATTGACTGTGGTGCTACCTGCAATATTATCCCGATTAATCTGCTTAGTCCTGATACAAAACTTGAAACCACAAAGACTGTTCTATTAATGTACAACAAAAGCAAACTGAAGCCATTGGGGAAGTGTAAAGTAAAGTTAAGGAACCCAAGAAACCTGAAACTGTACCTGTACCAGTTGGAGTTTCAGGTGCAAAGACTGCACCTGTGCCACTGCTCAGTAAAAGAGCCAGTGAGGCCACGAAACTGATAAAAGTGCAGTATGAGAACATTATGGCAATAGACAGCATCATCACCACAGAGAAGCCCACAAGTAAACAGTGGTCAATGGAACAAATAAAAGCAGAGTATGCTGAGGTGTTTACAGGGGATGGCAGTCTTGAGGGAGAATACAAAATAGAGGTAGACAGCACCGTGAAGCCTGTGCAACTGAAGCCTCTAAAAGATGAACTGCAGGATTTGTAGTGCAGAGGCATCATCACACCAGTAGAATGCAGCATGGACTGGATCAGTGGGATGGTTGTTGTACAAAAGCAGAATGGGAAGCCAAGAGTATGTACTGATCCAAGACCCTTGAACAGGCATTAAACACAGTCACTTTCCATTACCAACCATAGAGGACATACTCCCAGACCTGTTGAAAGCCAAAGTTTTTACAGTGTGTGACGTCAAAAGTGGTTTCTGGAATGTCAAGCTAGAAGAGGAGTCTAGTTACCTGACGACATTCACCACTCCTTTTGGACGTTACCGATGGCTAAGGATGCCAATGGGGATAAGTACAGCTCCTGAGATTGTCAAAAGATCTCAGGAGAGATCTTGTGAGATCTTGTGTGAGCTTTCTTTGAAAGCTCACACAAGCTCTGGAGGATCTGCCCGGTCTGTACATTATCGCAGGTGATGTGCTGATCACAGGTCAAGGTGAGACACAAGAGGCAGCTGAACATGATCATGATGAAAAGTTGAGACTGTTTCCAAATCAATGTAAACAAAAGAACATCAAACTAAATGCAGATAAGTTCAAACTGAGCCAAAAGGAGGCTTCATACATCGGACACCTCCTAACAGCTGATGGACTAAAGATAGATCCAGAAAAGGTGTGTGCCATCAAACAGATGCCAAAACCAACAGATGTGAAGGCTGTTCAGAGGCTATTAGGTATGGTAAATTATCTGCCCAAGTTCTGCCCACACCTCTCTGACCAGTGTGAGGTGCTGAGGCAGCTGACACACAAAGACTGTGATTGGAACTGGACATCGCAACATGAGGAAGCATTCCTCAAACTGAAAGAGACTATTGCAAATGTTCCTGTGTTGAAATATTACAGCCCAGATGAAGAACTGACTGTACAGTGTGATGCCTCAGACACAGGTTTGGGTGCGGCATGCAGAAGGATAAGCCTGTCACATTCACAAGCAGAGCACTCACACAAACAGAGCAGGGCTACGCTCAAATAGAAAAAGAGTTTTTAGCTATGGTATTCAGCATGGAAAAGTTCCACCGTACATCTATGGCCATAAAGTTACTGTTACAAGTGATCACAAGCCGTTAGAGACCATAGTGAGAAAACCACTACTGAGTGCACCCAAAAAACTCCAAAGAATAATGCTGCACATTCAGAAATATGATTTGGATGTAATGTATGTTACAGGAAGGAACATGTTGCTAGCCAACACCCTGAACCTCCCTGAATATTCATCCTATGGCTCAGTGGAAGCTGAAATAGAGACTATGAATATGGTACAACACTTATCTATCTCTGAAAACAGATTCAACGTGATCCGCTCCGAGACAAAAGAGACCAAAATACTACAGATTCTCATCAAAACCATGACACCAGGGATGGCCAAACGACAAGACAAAGGTACCAAGTGAAATCAGGCCATACTTCTCATTCCAGGAGGAGCTGAGCTATCAAGACAGAATAGTGTTCAGAGGTGAATGTGCTGTTATTCCTGATGCACTTGAGTACATCACTCAGCATTTACATTCCTCTCATCTTGGTGTGGAAGGATGCCTGTGGAGGGCCCGAGAGTGTGTCTACTGGAAGGTCAGGAATGACTACATCAAGATGCATGTGGCAAAGTGTGATATTTGCAGGTCAGTGGACAATAAACAGCAAAAAGAGACACTACTCCCACATGACATACCAAGCAGACCATGGGCAAAGGTGGGCACAGATCTCTTTTCATTTGACAACAATCTCTATCTCATCACTGTAGATTATTATTCAAATTTTTGGGAAATAGATTATCTGTCTGATACAAAGTCTACTACGGTGATAAAGAAACTGAAAGCCCATTTTGCTCGCCAAAGTATCCCCGATACTGTCATTTCAGACAATGGACCACAATACACATCACAAGAGTTCCAGAGGTTCAGCCAACTGTAGGAATTCCAACATAAGACCTCATCACCAGGATACCCTCAGAGCAACAACAAGGCTGAGTCAGCCATGAAGACAGCCAAGAGACTCTTACTCAGAGCTAAAGCTGCTGGCCAGGACCCCTGTCTTGCACTTCTTGACCACCGCAACACACCGTCACAGGGTCTGGAAACCAGTCCAGCACAAAGACTACTCAGCCACCACACTAGAACACTCGTTCCCACAAACACAAGTCTTCTTCAGCCAAAAGTTGTACGGGCACAACAGGGTCTGAAAAATAAACAACAATGTCAGTGTGCCTACTAGGACAGATCAGCCAGAGACCTAGACACGCTGAGATCAGGTGACTGTGTGAGTACAGCCATTTGAACCCCACACCATCTGGAGAGCAGGCAGAGCGCGGAAGCAAATTGATGCTAGGTCCTACAAGGTCCAGATGGACTCTGGTGCTGTTCTCAGGAGAAATGTGAGGCACCTGAGACGTGTTCAAGGTACAGGCCCCAGGGAAGCCACTGACTCAGACTTTTGACCCAGTTACTCAGTTCCTCCACATACTCTCCCTGAGAGGCACACACACACTGAGAACAGTAATACATCAGTTACCACCAGATCTGGTTGCACAGCAATGCTACAAGGACTTTGTGCCTTGAAGAGAAAAAAAAGAGAAAAAAAGTGAAAAAATTGACTTTGGGGGAAAGGTGAAATGTGGAAAAATATGCACTGAAGGTAATGAAATGTTGAGCACTAAAGTTTTCTTAAATGTTGGAGAAAAAATGCTCTAAAGTTTTCTGAAATGTTGATATATGCATATGTTCAAATGCTAAAAGGTTGTGTGTGTTATGTTAACTAAAAATGCTATAATTACATATGCAATTTTCATGAATGTTTACTCAGCCACTGTGAAATTTGAGCTGTACTGATACATACTACCTGAAAGAGAAGGCATTAACATTTTTTGTTCTCAGTAGCTGAAATGTGCCTTATGCTGAAGATTTTTGTTGTATTGTTTTTTAGAAGAGATTTTTGAAGAAAGAAGAAGAAGAAGAAGAAGAAGTTTTATGATCCAAAATGAGGTACAAGCTAGACATTGAGTTGTTATAACTAATATGCCTGGAAAAGGGANTTTATGATCCAAAATGAGGTACAAGCTAGACATTGAGTTGTTATAACTAATATGCCTGGAAAAGGGAAAAAAACTCAAAAGAGAAAGGATGTAACAATAGGAACTACTGTTTAAGTGTATGTTGCAGTAGATCTGCCCACCTGTTGGTACTGTTGTAACACGGACCTGTTTAGAGGTCACACACGAGTGAACAGACAGTTCAGCGATGCTCTGTGAACATGTGAACACCTGAGTTTAATAAAACTGACTAACCAGGTGGGTAGAAACAAGGAATTCTGTAGTCTTTGTGGTTTATAAAGAGCAGAATACAACATAAATNCCAGGTGGGTAGAAACAAGGAATTCTGTAGTCTTTGTGGTTTATAAAGAGCAGAATACAACATAAATATACCATACACAAATATAGCATTGTTTATATATTATATTAAATATATATTTTATTTTTGTGTATGTGTATTGTTACCTGAATGCTTTCTCATGCTCTAGATATGAAGCTTTTGGCACTGACATCATAGCTGCTTCAATTATTCCATAAAGTCTTACTCTTACTCAATCCTGTAGAGTTTTACTGATTTATTTTTAGTCCATATTAATATTTCTGTGTTTCTGCCAACCAAGCTCCTCAAAGGACAACACTAAATAAACTACCGTGATCATTTCAGACCATGAGACTGGGTTCAACAATAAGGATTGCCCTATTGCCTGGGGCAAGTCAAACGTCATGTCAGGCTAGTGAATCTAGCAACTCACTTGCCCGATTGGGCAAGTAAGAAAAATAAAAATTAAATCAAAAATGTTTCAATCATTTTTTTTTTCGATCATCCTCGTATCATACATTCTCTGGCACACAGCATAGCCCCTCCCTTTGCACGTGTTGGCACACGCTGTTGGCCAATCAAGAATTGAGTAGCAGAGTGACGTGTGACTTGTCACTTACAAGAAAATGGCGGTGGGTAAAGACAAAATATATTAGCAGAAGCGCAAGCAAGGTGGCTGTGGGTCCTTAAAAATTCTTAAATACACATTTACTAATATAATTTGTCTTAAATTCAGACTGGATAGGTCTTAATTTTTTATTTTATTTTTTTTTTCCCAGGGGTTTTTCTGCATAGAGCAGTGTGAGGCGGCAGCCTCCGTCAAATTTCGTGCCACCTCTGCCTCTTGACAAAACTCTGACGGTGTCTTTATGAAAACACTATTTTCCAACAAGAGTTGCACTCAGTGGATTTCTGTCATTTGTAACTGTGGCAGCACTGAGTCGTAATCAGCACAGAGCACAAAAGAGCATCCAAAGGATGGCTCTTTTGCATTTTTTTTCCTCAGACGAGCACTTTATAGCTTGTTGATTATTCTAAAGAATAAGCTGGATCAAAGTTACTCACTACTCAAGTAATCTTTTTAATAGATACTTTCTTACTCAAGTCATTATTTTGGTGACTACTCTGACTTATACTTGAGTCACTATTATCATAAAATAACAATACTTTTACTTGAGTAGAGTTTCTGGCTACACTACACACCTCTGCACACACATAACTTTGACTCTTTCACTTTGCATGCTCTAGATGTTTTCTCCTCAGCGTTGATTTATCAATAAAGCAGATCTGCCTAAAGCCAAAATTTCTGCCTCTCCTACTGACTTCTCCATCACCCTACGTCAGCTCTACTGGGTCTATCAGCAAAAAAAAAAAAAAAAAAAAAAAAAAAAAAAAAAAAAAAAAAAAAAAAAAAAAAAAAAAAAAAAANCTGAAGCACAGTCCATGTGACCATGTGAGTAAAAAACCAGTCTGTTCCAGCCAAAGTTTCTAATTTAGTTCCTTTTTGTCAGAAAGCACCAAAGACGCTTTTAAATCCCAATGATTTGTTAATAGTAAACATCCATAGTAATTTCTCAGTAGATATGAGAAAAGAGAGAAGGAAGCGTAGAGTGGAGGAGGAATGTGGCTGACTAATGTGTCCATGTTGTTGTGAAGTAAATTCCTAATGAAATGCTCTCCTCTCAGTAATCAGACACACGCCGCTTCCTTCATCTGCACCGCCTGGAAGCCCTTAGCTAAACGCACATCGCTTCATGAAATTATCCACGGATACACTCTGACACACACACACACACACACACACACACACAGATACAGTGTCAGCTCTCACAGTAATTACACAGTTGCAGAGAGCGCTGGGGCTCAAAATGCTGTTTAACAAATCAATTTGAGAATGCTTACCTTGTAAAGCTGTATCTATTTGTTTGTGTGTGTGTGTGTGTGTGTGTGTGTGTAGACTTCCCTGAGCAGATCCATTAAGGCGTTAACAAAGAGCTGCGCTCGGCCGCGCTGCTGGAAATGTGTAATTGAAAGGATAGCTAAGGGCCGACACACACAAATACACTTTATTGATCCACAGCAGCTCTTATATTGCCTGCAGCTCACACACACACACACACACACACAGCTCAGCCTCAGCGAGCGGCGACGCAGACTTTACTCACATTTTGCTGCCATCAGTGGCAGTTTATCAAGCAATCAATAGTCTTTTATTTTCTCATATCTTTAAATGGACGAATATCCTGAATATGATTTTTACAACAGCAGGGAGGAATGAGGGTGATAGAAAAGGGGAGGGAGGGAGGGAGGGGGAGAGCTCGGATGAGGAGGAGTGAAGGAAGGAGAAAAAAAATTGAAGAGATGATTGAAAATGGTGACAAGGGAGGGGAAAAGAGAAATGGGAAGAGGATGAGGAAAAGGAAAGGAGGTGGCGAAGAGGAGGAAGAGGAAAGTTTGAAGAGCAGAGGAAAGGGAAAAGAGGAAGAAAGACAAGTATTGAAGAAAGGAGAAAGGGAGGAGAGGAGGTGCAGAGAGTTAGGCTGTATGTGTTGGCCCGCCGCCAGCAGCAGGAAGCCGCTGGTTGACCTGAGCAGCATTTGCATGTTAAGTGGTGTCAGTCTGCATCATTGATTCCAGCCAGATGAAATGCAGCGGGCTTCAATAGAGCCGTGCTTTACAAGGCCTCCTCGCTGTTACATCCAGACTATCGGATTCAGATTAACAGGCTCGGTGTGGCCACACACACAGCAACTTATCTTTAATTAAAATCACTGCTTTCACACATCAGACCCAAATGGACTGGACAATCTGGACCGGCGTGGACTGGATCCTGGGCTAGGATGAAACAGACGGGATCCCTCAGAACTCCATGGGACTGAATCACATCGAGGCCCATTTTTACTAGGTGGGACTGAAATGAACTACAGTGGATTGAACTGGACTGGATTGAGTCTGTCCTGGACTGGACTAAATCTGAATAATATGGAAGTAATTGGACCATTTTCTACATGTCAGAGATGTGATTATTTATCTGGTTTCACTGGTGTGAATTATAACCAAAAGCATCCTACATTGGAACAGACTGGACTAGACTGGCTGGATCTGACTGACCTGGACTCACAAGACTAGATTAAACTTGACTTGACTAGTACAAGCCAGACTGGATGAAATTTGATAGGAAGTGGCCTTAATTGAAATGAATAGGCCTTGATGAGGACTGGACTAATTGTCTGGGTCTTGTTTCTGTTAATGATCATCAGGTTCCCGTCTGGCCTGGGAATTCTTGGAATCTCTCAGGAAGAGCTGGAAGTCATGGCTCAGGAAGAGACGTCTGGGAGACTTTGTTCGCATGCTACTTCCAAGGCTCGTACCCTGATAATAACTGAAAAGGGATCAATGACTGAATGGAAAAGATGCAATGACAGATCTTCACAGATCTACCGTATATACTGGAGTATAAGCCGATCTCATACATAAGCCGACCCCCTGATGTTGTTCCATCAATTTATTAGTTTATCAAATTACCTGTTTTTCTGGGTACTGTCATAGTATTCCTGTGATTTTCTATAAATAATCCACGTACCGGTAAACATGATATTTATTTCAGCAGCTGATTACCGTAACTAACATAAGTTGACATTAACTTTTCTGGACTCCTCTTCCTCGTCTGAATCACCAAACAGTTCATTCCTGATCTGTGTAACGTGTCTTAAACCAGCCTCATACGATGCTCTTTTCCTCTTCTGAGTCGTGTCGTTTCCATCATGTGTTGTATCTCATCTCAAGCTTCTTGCTAATAAAACATA
Source organism: Lucifuga dentata (assembly GCA_014773175.1). NCBI lineage: Eukaryota > Metazoa > Chordata > Actinopteri > Ophidiiformes > Bythitidae > Lucifuga > Lucifuga dentata. The sequence goes on from VXCM01004089.1 coordinate 36,568, forward strand.
AAACAGGTTGAACGAGACTACCAAATAATGTACCGTACCAGTATATGAAACAGCACTTTTATAAGGTCATCGCTGATTGGCCCATTCTTTTGTCTTTGACCAATCACAGCAGAGCTTACTGGCTGCCGCAAAATGTGCTGGATCAGATGTTTAGTCAGGAAATATCTCATTCTAAGGTATGATTTAAACTAGTTTCCATAGGTAGTGGTAATGGTAGTATTTCCACCTGGAAATTTCCTTCTCAGAGATCAAATCTGAATTTCTCCTGTATAAGCCTTTGTGACATTTGCTAATAAAAACAGCTTATACTCCAGTAAATACGGTAATCTGTTCCTCGTAACGAGATGAAACCTGGGACCTGACTTGGGCTGGGTCCAAATGATATTCAGTCTAATTGGGTCAGGTTGGGTCCCGGGTCTGTGTGGATCAGAGTAGACCCCAGTAGACTTCCTATATTTGGATTAGGTCTTTTTTTTTTTTTTTTTTTTTTTTGGAAATGTATTTTTAGTTTTTGTTTACAAGGATTAATTTTTATTTAGTTTTTCTCTTGTTTTAGTCCAGGGAAAATGGTCATCGACTAACATTTTTTCGTTATAGTTTTCATAGATAAAATTAACACTGGTGCAGGTGAACCGCGTGTTTGTTCATTTTAAGGGTTAATAATCATTCACAAACTGTACTTTTACATAGGAATATAACAATAAAACACACACACAGGTCCAGTATTAGGACCCGACCTGAAACAGACCTGTGCAAAACTCACGAGCATTCACTAATTTAAAGTTGATTCATGTTTACAGTTAGGGCATCGTAGCATCTATGATGTGACTTTACATTAAAGACATGTTTTATAGATAAACATGTTACTGTGTATTAACTGCATGGCATGCTTTAATGACTCATTTTTCTCTTTAAATATGGAAAACTGAAATTGTCAAAAACTGTATAATTCAGATCAGAACTTTCAGTTTGTCTGATCAGCTGAGTATTTATCAGGTTTATTGATCACTAACACACATAAAGCAAATGCAGTTTAAAGTGTCACAGATTTTATAAAGCTGAAATGTCTTGCTAGAATAACACAGGTCTGCTGTGTTGTAGGAATCCCTGACATGCAAAGACAGAATGCCTGAGTCACGCCTGGCTAAACCTGGTGCTTATCAATTATCAATTATCCCCATCGCTCTTTTCCAAATACCATGCTAAGATATGGATCATCTTTACGTGACTGGTCTGATGGTACAATGCACTTATTAAAACATGCCTCGCCAACTTTAAAGGACCTTTCTGATAGTTTTGCATTTTCGAGCCCAATAAATGCTACCTGCAATAAATACTACCTGTATATATACACGTTACATTACTGTCAACCAATTTCCAAAACATAAAACTGTATTTTAGTTTTCCTGTTATTTTGCCAGATCTCCTAATCTTTCAAACTCAAAGCAGATACACCACCTTAACATTCTATGTTTCACCTGCTGACACACACGACTGATTGTAGAAGGAACGGCTGTTTTAATTTGTCTGTAAAAGTCGTCTTCTCCTGGGACTATATTCTCTGGCGGATACATACATTTTAGCCCATGCAGCTCCGTGCTGGATCAGTTAAATTAAGTTACTTTGACAAAAAAATATAAAGGACGTCTTGTTCGCTTTTAATGGATTATTTATCTCAGCACGTTTCAAGTTTTACGAGTTGATTTTTAATAGCTACTGATTTGAATGGAAACCAATGGCAGTCTGGAAGGTAGGAAAAACCATTCTAATATTTACCGCTCCAGTAGCATGTTTTCCAAATTGGCTTTGCAGTAATGTAACATGTATGTGGTAGTATTTATTGCAAAGTCACCAGTATGTTCCTTTAAAACTGTATATTGCTGCAGATGAACAGAATCCTCACAGCTCAGGAAACAATACTTACCCTGTTACAGACTGCAGAGTCGTTGTTGATGATGATGATGATGATGATGATGATGTCTGTTGGTAACCTTCATCCTGATGATGCTGTGATGATTGACACTGTTTGATGCATGTGTGTGTGTGGACATCATGGAACACATCATGGAACACAGACTTGCATGTGATGCACTATGAAGCATATGAATGTGTGTATAATGAAGCAGACTACGTCCTGGCAGGAGACTGTCTAATTACAGCTCTGCTATGATCAGGCCAAGATAATTCATTATCCTGTGAAGCTGCCATGGCAGTGACACAATGTATACTGTGCACAAGAGTGCTGCTGATGTAGGGGCACACACTGTGACACACTGTGACTGACTGTGACACACACACACACACACACAAACCTCTAGTCTCAAGTCATGCATTGAGAGGATGTCATGAGGAGCATGTGATTGCTGCTGCCACTAATTAACACAACACACACACGCAGCAGCAGCACGTGGTGTTTTCTCATCATCATTCTGTCGTCACTGCAGCATGGCTGCATGATCTCTGCATGTCATCTGAAAGGTTAATGGTTCTGCTAAGAATTAAAGTTCTCTTCAGGGAACGTTTCACCCGACAAACACACACGCACACACATTTAATTAACAGCACAAATCTCTCCTGCTCTCTCATACACACATTTATGATAAATAAATAGTATCCAGTATCTGTCACCATGCCAAACACTAAACTTACATGAAGTTAAACAAACATACATGTAAAGGTCACATACAGATATCTGACAGATGCATTCTGTCTCTGTGAGATGATTTAATTTGTACTGGACTCAAACCTTTTTGACTAAATTCTGCTTCTGCAGCCGTACAGTCAGGAAGCTCCGTCTGCTCACGTAGCATCAGCAGCTCACTCTGTGTCACCCTGCATCATTCTGCATCACTCTGTGTCACTCTGCATCACTCTGCATCATTCTGCATCACTCTGTCACTCTGCATCACTCTGTCACTCTGCATCACTGCATCATTCTGCATTACTCTGTCACTGGATCACTCTGTGTCACTGCATCACTCTGTGTCACTCTGCATCATTCTGCATCACTCTGTGTCACTCTGCATCACTGCATCATTCTGCATCACTGTCACTCTGCATCACTCTGTCACTCTGCATCACTCTACATCATTCTGCATTACTCTGTCATTCTGGATCACTCTGTGTCACTCTGTATCACTCTGTATCACTCTGTGTCACTCTGCATCATTCTGCATCACTCTGTCACTCTGCATCACTCTGTTTCACTCTGCATCATTCTGCATCATTCTGTCACTCTGCATCACTCTGTTTCACTCTGCATCATTCTGCATCATTCTGTCACTCTGCATCACTCTGTTTCACTCTGCATCACTGTCACTCTGCATCACTCTGCATCATTCTGCATTGCTCTGTCACTCTGCATCACTCTGCATCACTCTGTCACTCTGCATCATTCTGCATTACTCTGTCATTCTGGATCACTCTGTATCACTCTGTGTCACTCTGCATCATTCTGCATCACTCTGTTTCACTCTGCATCATTCTGCATCATTCTGTCACTCTGCATCACTCTGTTTCACTCTGCATCACTCTGCATCACTCTGTCACTCTGCATCACTCTGCATCATTCTGCATTGCTCTGTCACTCTGCATCACTCTGTGTCACTCTGCATCACTCTGTCACTCTGCATGACTCTGCATCATTCTGCATCACTCTGCATCACTCTGTCACTCTGCATCACTCTGTGTCACTCTGGACCACTCTGTGTCACTCTGCATCACCCTGCATCATTCTGCATCACTGTGTCACTCTGCATCACTCTGCATTATTCTGCATCACTCTGTGTCACTCTGCATCACTGCGTCATTCTGCATCACTCTGTGTCACTGCATCACTCTGCATCACTCTGCGTCATTCTGCATCACTCTGTGTCACTCTTGATAAACTTTGGCACGTTTGTCAAAAGAAATAATTTTTGATAGAAATTGTTTGTTAGTTTTAAATAAAGCGTGATAGGTTGATCAAGGAGGGCCGCTGAAGGTCACACACTCACACACACTCACCTATGCACTATACATTATCTGTCTGATGCTAGATCAAACTGCACATATAAGGGTTATGCCGATCATGGCATATACAACAATGTTTACGCAGACAGATGAAAAAATTAAATAAATAAATAAATAATAATAATAATAATTTTTAAGTAAACCCACTTTTAATTTTTCAAAAAAACAAAAAAAAAAACAGGATTGGAGAAGATGATAGATAGATAGATAGACAGATATTTTATTGATCCTGAGGGAAATGTAAGCATAAAAAAACAGATGAAAAGATTTATATCAATGTCAAATAGGCATATTTTAAATAACTACATAAAATAACTATAACTACTACTATAACTTTATGAAAGAATTTAGAAAATTGCCATAATTAGAAATGACGAGATGGAATTCATGACAAGTTGACCACGTAATTGTCAAATATGCTTGGTAAATATTTCTAGAGAAAAATATTCACAGCAACATTTCTGTGTTTTTTAACTGACATGAAGAAGAAGAAGATGCTGCTAAAATCTTTTGAAACTTCAGAAGAGTTGCAGGCTTTAAAAAAAATAACAGATTCTATTTGTTTTCAAACTTTAATTACAAAGATTTTTGACTTTAAACTTTATGGAAATGTTACAGCATCAGTCAGAGAAGTGAATTGTGGAATTAAGTTTACAGGTTTCAGATCACGTTTGTCTTTGTGTTTCTTTTATTATAACTTTATTTAAACAGTGTTCAACATTTCAAAAGATAAACTTCATCCTCAGCTTATTTTGGATCAATTTTTCCAAATTGCTCTGATTATATCTTTGATAACTTATGGAACGTCTTTTCAGTTTCTTTGCTGTAAAGTGAAATTTGCTTCATTTTCTCTCTTCTATCATGAAATCAGCCAAACTTTCTGTTTTATTTTCCCCTAAAAGATAAAGTTCCCCAAAATCCACAGAATTTCTTCCCACATAACAGGAATAACTTGTGTTTTCAGTGCATTTTGAGTTATTTTTATCATGAATTCTTGTAATTTCCTTTTTAAATTCATTAATGCTTAATCTTTTTGATTTCTTCTACCTGAGTTTGTGATTTCCTACTTTAATCAGAAAATTCAGCTGTGCTTTTGTGATGATTGTGACGTTTTTTAAAGTCATGTCGCGGTTATAATTAGTTATTTTTCTATTTCCTGTCAGGCTTTGACCACCAGCCAGCTCCACCAATCAGATGTCTGCGTTGAGTTTGAGGTGAATGGTGTTAAGATGTGGTTCAGGTCACGCTGAAGCTAAAGTGAAGGTGTGTGTGGGTGAATCTCAGTTGAGTGTGTGTGTGTGTGGATTTTTATCAGCATGATTATTCTATGATGGAAAATATGAAACCATGGCTCTGTTTTGTGCGCATTTGAGTCTAACTGAAAATCAGAACCTGGATGTGGGGTCACATGATTTTAGTCCCTAATGGAACATTTTGACCTTTGCTGTTTTTAAGGTGGATTTTCTCTGCAAACAAGCCTGTGTGAGTGTGTGTGTGTGTGTAAATGTGTTTGCATACATATTCTATTTTTATGCTAAGGTGTATTCACGTGTCTGTGCTAATGTTTATGTTTTCAACATCCAGATGTGTTTGATGTGTGTGTTTGTGTGTGTGAGTGTGTACATGTGCTTGAGCGCGTGTGTGCGTGCACGTGCCTGTCCTCTCTATAATAGCCATGCTGCTATCAGCCATAGCTTCTCACAGCTACTGTGGGACAACCAATTCCCTTTATCAGGCTGCTGATAACAGGCTTTAGCTCTGCTCCGCCATCCCACATACACACCAACACACACCAACACACACACAGGCCACTAAATAACTAATTAGCTTCTCTCCGGGGGTGGGGGTAGGTGGTGGGTGGGTGGGTGACCCACCGTTCTGACAAAGCCATGCAGCGTTTTAATGTAAAAAAATGAAATCAATAAAGGCGTGGGGCGTCGGGCAAGTCGCACCCGGCCCCCTCTTAACATTAACAATTATAGTGATTAACAGTGATACCCAGAGCTCATTATTCACAGCAGCAGCGAGAGAGAGAGAGAGAGAGAGAGAGATAAGCTTGTTTATTGGAGAGGGTCCTTTTCACAAGGTGCAGTCGTTCATCATTTGGGCTGAGAGGGTTGGTGGGTGTGGGGGGCAGGAGGCTGAGGGGCACCAAAATTAAAAACACACCGTGACCTTGTGGCTGGAAGGACCTGCAGAGGTGCAAAATGTATAAACAGGGAGAAGAAGCNCACCGTGACCTTGTGGCTGGAAGGACCTGCAGAGGTGCAAAATGTATAAACAGGGAGAAGAAGCCGCCAAAATCCTGACCTTCAGCAGCCATTAACGTCATCAGCTTATTAAAAGAAGCATTTGCTGCTCCAGCCGCTGACAGAAACACAGCTTAACAGTAATCTGAGTGATTTCTGATTGCTGCTGTGATGCTGAGTAAAAGTGCTTCAAGTTTCAGGGTCTGAGGAGCTTTGAGGGGGAAAACTAACATGCTTCAACAACTTCAACCCCGTCTCAGGCTGTTTTTACACATATGTGTTTTGTGCTATGCAGGCAGGTTTTCCAGTATGTTTCTGCTTTTGGTTTGGTTGTGCAGGTGTGAACACAGCAATCAGAGCAAAACAACACCAAGAGCATTTCTCAGTACGCTTCCAAACAAGAACAAACAGATGTTTTCGTGTGTTGATGGGGACGGCGTGTAAAGGAAGAATATTATCATGGATGTTTATTACTAACTCTGTTCAAATCTTTCCCCTCAAAGATGACCAGATTCAGGAAAAGCATCTGCTGTTCAGGACTTAATTTTTAATTCTTCCATTTAACTGTTATGATTCAGTTTTGCAGTTTTTAGCTGTTGTTCATTGCTAATTAGCATTTTAAATGACTCATTTTGAGATTTATCAGATATATACGTGTGCAATGAATGACTGTTGTATGTTTGTCTGTTTATTATGATCACACAGACAAATTCCTATCAACCATAAGCTGACATGACAAAGTACTGAATTATACAGTATGTCACTTGGTTTTCAGTTTAAACCTGTGTCGTGAATTTAATAGTTCACAGTAAAAAAAAAAAAAAAATATTTAGATTAAGATTTTGTGTTGTCATGTTGAATGTCCTTTAATTTCTCTTTGAGGGAAGAAAGAAAGAAAGGAAGAAAGAAAGAAAGGAAAAAGATGCTTTGAGATTCTTTTTTCATTTGGATATATTTGAAATTGACAGAATGTGTGGCGCTGCAACAGGAGACAAGACGTCCTTTCCTGAGCGTAAAGACGACGCGTTCTCTGCAGGGTTTCTCCTCCTGAAGGTTCTCTAAATGCTCCTCCACTCTTCATCAATCCTGCCTCCTCACCTTGCCTTTTGTCTCCACACTCCAGCACTATAGCTACTTAATGAGACGTAAAATATAATTCAGAAATCATAGTCGTCTGAAAGAGATGGAGAGGGAAAGAGAGATGAGAGATGGAGAGATAAGAGGACAAAGGCAATTTATTGTCAGCTGTTATCAGTAAAGCCTCTTCTTCTGCGTGTGAGCCGCCGGCCTGAGCGCTGGAAACCACGTGGTTAAAGGGGTGGTCGTGCTTAAATAAGAAAGAGATGCTGACTTCCTGTTGAGGCCATGAGCTATGAACAATATGTCAGTGTCCCGACATGCATTTAGTTGTATTACACGTAACCGTGGGAGACGGAGCTCAGACAGCTCCAGTGTTAGCCTCGTTTTCTTTAGCGAGGATGAGAAAGGAAGAGGAGGGCTGGTTATTTCTCATTTATTTACAGTTTCTCAGCTGTTACAATGTCTGACATCAAGACTTTAGGAAACAAAAATATATTTTGAAAGGTTTGATATATGAGATTTATGATTATTGAAAAGTCACAGTGCAACGATTTTAGTCAATTTAAGTGCATCAGGTGTTATGGTTCTAAGATCGGACCCAAAAGCAGACTTGAAAAACAGGTCAAAAGGTTTAAAACTGTCTTTACTGAGGATATTTCAAACATACACAGCAAACAGGCAGTTTCAGGTAATGACAGCATCAGATAACGACAGCATCAGGTAACAGCATCAGGTAATAACAGCATCAGGTAACTACAGCATCAGGTAATAACAGCATCAGGTAACAACAGCATCAGGTAACGACAGCATCAGGTAATAACAGCATCAGGTAACGACAGCATCAGGTAAGAACAGCATCAGGTAATGACAGCATCAGGTAACGACAGCATCAGGTAACGACAGCATCAGGTAATAACAGCATCAGGTAAGAACAGCATCAGGTAACGACAGCATCAGGTAAGAACAGCATCAGGTAACGACAGCATCAGGTAAGAACAGCATCAAGTAACGACAGCATCAGGTAAAGAACAGCATCAGGTAACGACAGCATCAGGCAATGACAGCATCAGGTAATAACAGCATCAGGTAAGAACAGCATCAGGTAACGACAGCATCAGGTAA
>VXCM01004091.1:1589-24635 GCA_014773175.1 Lucifuga dentata
TTCATTTTTCCTTTTTTTTTTTTTTCTAAGTTTCATAATTTTAACGTTTAAGCACAATAAAAAGCATGGAGTGAATGTATGTCTCCACCAGGGAAAATAGTCCCAAACGACGACCTGCACGTTTATCAAATAATTTAAATGACCGTGACTTAATAATTTTGCTTAACTAATAGCAGGAGAAACATGGATTTTTAAGGTGGGTGTATCACTTGAGTATTTGATTTTGAAAGATTAAGANAGGAGAAACATGGATTTTTAAGGTGGGTGTATCACTTGAGTATTTGATTTTGAAAGATTAAGAGATCTTGCAAAATATCAGGAAAGCTGAAATACGGTTTTGTCCTTTGGGAAATGACTGTCAGTAATGTAATTTGTATTGAAAATTGAATATATTAGGCTCTAACATACAAAATGGTTGGTATGGTCCTTTAATCATTGCTATTGTCAGCCATTCATTATACAAGGAGCATTCAGGGAAATACTGGCAAACTGGTCAAAGATCCATCCAAAAGATGCTGAGGGATTCAGGACTCACCGCGCCACTCCACATGAGGTGTGCTGTCTATGACCAAACCGAAGCCTCAATCTTTTTTTTTNTTTTTTTTTTTTTTCTGAATGTAATATTATTTATTCAAACATGGTACTGGAACACCAGGAACAAACATGATCACTGTAAGAACACCTTTTCAATTTCTCCACTCATTACAAACCAGAAAAACACACACACAAACACACACATACTGGAATACTTATTTTGCTTATAAAAATGACTGTTTACAACAACAGCAATAAATTTAGACAGTTTCAACAATCTGTAATATTTCACAGTACACACCATCTGTAAATCTTAAAAACTGGAAAAACTGGCAGCAGTTGCTGCCTCAACTGCTGCCAGAACTCTGCGGTACTGGAGCAGAATCAGGCAGCAGCTCGATGTCATCAACACCTGTTGTAGCACCAGCACCACCAGCTACAGCAGCAGCAGTGGCTCCACCCCCATCTGGACCACCAGCTCCATTGCCAGCAGCAGCCTTGATCAACCCTGATCCTTTGCTTGGAGATCTGACCCCTTCTTATGTCCCGCCAGAAACTGTCTCTCAGCATCAGCCTACATTCGCCTGTAGGCTGAACTTTCCTTCTCTTACCCTCGACATCACTGCTGTCCTGGGATGACGAGGATGAAAATATAGCTTCAGATACCCTTAGGTCACGAGCAACCCACCCGGAAATCCCTGGGCTGTTTGCTGCGACAGGTGTAGATGCAACAATCTCCAAAGGATCACCCTCTGACTCCGGTGGACTGCTGGGTGGAGCAAATACTTCACCGCATTCCAGGAATGATGATGATGTCTGCTGATGTCCAGCTGTGAGATTCTCCACAGGAACACCATCTGACTCCGGTGGGCTGTTGGGTGGAGCCTTGCTGCCACTCCCACCCAGGGACAGAGATGATGTTATATACATAGCTTCTGCGCCAGGTTGCCCAGAAACAGATTCTGGGTTGGACCGCACATTAGACAGACTTTAGGGTGTTGTGGTGGAATCTCGTCTTCAGACATTGCTCCTTGAAATTCAAGTCGGTTTCCAGTCGGTTTTGATATTTATGTTATTATTTATTTTTATATTTATATATGATATTTAAACATCTTCATAATCAACCAGAAAATATGAATATCTCATTTCATAATTTTGGTCATGTGACTGGAATGACGCGATGACTACCAGAGGTTTTAAAGAACAGAAATGATTTGGCACAGTTTGGGCATGGGAGCACACATCCGCGGAGTAAGTAGCATGTCTGACTTCTAAACTGTGAATTGAAAATGCCTGTGTGTGTGTGTGTGTGTGTGTGTGTGTGTGTGTGTGTGTGTGCGCGTGTCCTGAAATGCTGTAGTAACTCCAAGTGTGCACCCTTGAAAGTCTAACTGCTAGTGCTATGACCCATTTGCTAGCAAATGGGACATAGCACGGAGCCGTGGGTTTGCCACCCCTGGCCTAGACCATCATTCAGTTCTGCACCATGTGTGCTGCCATACTGCCGTGACATCAGCTGTGATTAAAAGATAAGTCAGGCACAATGGATCTTCTGACTGGGAATTCTGAGTTGAATGATTGTTCCATTGCACTTTTCCGTGTTGGAGATTGGGTTTCTAGGAGTTCTGAGCACAAAGGGATTTTCTATGACTTCAGCTCTGCATTTAGCACCATCATGACAGACCTCCTTCACACCAAACCCTCCCAGCTGGCTTTGCCTGAACCCTTCTGTCAGGGGATCACCAACTCCCTGATGGACAGGAAGTGGCATGTGAGGCTGGGAACGCACAACTCAGCACAGGAGTGCCTAAGGACACGTACACTCCCCTCTCCCCTCTACAATAACGACTCACCTCCACCTACCCCTCTGTTAAACTCCTGAAGTTCAAGAATGACGCAACCCCAATCAACCTGATCCATGACGGTGATGAGTCCTGGAAATGACTGCTTTCTCAGGAGGGCTCCTTTGCTCCTCTCATGTCAAAGAGTAGCTGTCTCTGCAAGTTTTTGGGATGATTACTTCCAGTGGTCTCAGATGGGAGGTCAACACTGACTCCATAGCTAAGAAAAAACAACAGAGGATGTATTTCCTGTGGCAGCTGATATACACACACACACACTGCCACTCATGTGTAACTCCCTTTTCAGGCATTATCAGACCAAATTTGTTCATGTCTAGCTTGATAAACGAGCTCCAGCCTTTATTGATTGCTGGAGTCTGTTTTAACAATGCAGGCACTGTGGAAAAGGTCACAGAGCTATTTAGAGCCCTGCGCTGTACATCTGTGTGTGAACATGTGTTTGTGTGTGAGAGAGTGTGTGGGATTAGTCATGTTGTCGTGTGTATGTCTGTGTGTTCTCACAAGGAAAGAAAAAGCACTTAAGTAAAATATCACTCCACCTTTTGAAAAGGGAGGTGCTTTATAAAGGCACAGTGAGTCTGCTAAGTGCACCACTTAGCAGATTCAGATACAGTCTCCAAATACCACATGACTGGTTGAGTCACCTGTGATTGGCCACTAGGCAGAGCTCTGCTATTGTTTTGGTTAATTGACGACTTCCACTACTGTTGGAGTAAAATGTAAAATGCATGAATTTGTTCATCTCCTTTGTCATCCTCTTTGGCTTTTTTTTGAATCAATAAATAAATTATAGCTTCAGCCAGCTCCTCTCCCCATCGACCGGTTTGTGGATGTTGGAAGTGTAGTGGCCATTTTGAACCACACATTGAATTTTGGGATTGTTGTTGGTGCACAGTTGTGTCCACATTGAGGATGAAGTGCCTCTTGAAGTCTATGACATGTCCTTTCTTCTCCAACCTATAAAATAAGGAATTTATTTAAACTTTTATTAACTAGAAGATGTTCTCCTTCAAGATTTTCTGGTAGAGAGCAAAATTCATGTTTCCCTCAATCGTGGTGAGTTGTCCAGGCCCTGAAGCAGCAAAGCAACCCCCCACCATCATGCTACCACCTCCATGTAACCCCCTACCATCACGCTACCACCTCCATGTAACCCCACCATCACGCTACCATCTCCATGTAAGCGCCCACCATCATACTACCACCTCCATGCATAGCGTAGGTATGGTGTTGGTATGGAACGCTGATTGGTTGATGCCAGATGTAACAGGACCCCTGTCTTCCACACAGTTCCACTTTCCACTCATCTGTTCATAGAACATTCTCCCAAAAGGTCAGAGGTCATCAAGGTGTTCTGTGGCTAAATTGAGACAAGCCTTCATGTTCTTCTGGGTTAGCTGTGGTTCTCACCTCACCACTCTCCCATGGAGGCCATTTTTGTCCTGTATCTTTCTAATANGGTTAGCTGTGGTTCTCACCTCACCACTCTCCCATGGAGGCCATTTTTGTCCTGTATCTTTCTAATAGTAGAGTCATGACCTCTGACCTTTGTTGAGGTGAGAGAGGCCTAAAGTTCTTTTGATGTTTCCTTGGCTCTTTGTGACTTCCTGGATGAGTCGTCGCTGCTCTTTGAGGAGTTCTGAAGGTCGTCTCTCCTGTGAAGGTTCACAGTGAGCCAGGTTCTCTCCATCTGAAGATAACGGCTCTCTGTGGATCTTTGGAGTCTNGAAGGTTCACAGTGAGCCAGGTTCTCTCCATCTGAAGATAACGGCTCTCTGTGGATCTTTGGAGTCTCAGAGCCTTTGCAGCCCTTCTCAGGCTGATGGTGGAATGTCTTTTGATCCTGGTATAGTGAGTTAACCGTGAGACCTTTTAGTTACTTCCTGCTTGTGAAAATGGAGTATTTAAGTGATGATGTGATTGAACAGGGCTGCTAGTAATCAGGTCTGGGTGTGTCTAGTCCAGCTGCTACCAGTTATCAATGAAGTTTGGTAGATCAGAGGATTTAGTAACTAGGGGGGTAAATACTTTTTCACACAGGCCTAGTTGGTATTTACATAACTTTTGTGCTTCGATAAATAAAATTATCACTTAAAAACTCATATTTTATGTTTACTCAGGTTGCCCTTGTTTTATGTTAGGTTTCGTTTGAAGATCTGAAACATTTATTATGAGATACACACAAAAAGAAAAGAAATCAGAAGGGGGTTGAATATTTTCTCACAGCACCGATATTGTTGATGATTTAAATGTACCATATTGACTATAAACCGAGTTTTATTCACCAAATTTCACAACGCAAATCGGGGGTTGGCTTATATTGTTGAGTAATTCAAATCAGATCGAATTTCCAGGTGTGGAAATACTACCAATTACCACTACCCATGGAAAATAGTTTAAATCATACCTTAGNAATTTCCAGGTGTGGAAATACTACCAATTACCACTACCCATGGAAAATAGTTTAAATCATACCTTAGAATGAGATACTTCCTGACAAAACATCTTATTAAGCATTTGTGAAGCCAGTAAGCGCTACAGTATCAGCTGCTGAAATAAATATCATGTTTACCTGTACCGGTGTTAGAGCCATTTGTTGGTTAATTATCAAATGTTTAAAATATTTAATTTGGGAAAAGTGAAATCAAATCAGTTATTAGTTTTAATATACTGACTGATCAGAGCTCCGTGAAGTACTGGCTATGATACGTACCGGCTCCGTCATGGAGGATCTATAGATGCTCAGCTGGAGGAACGGGGCAGCGGTATAGTTATTTACCTCACCTCAACTCATGTTTTGTTGTTTTGATTTTGAAAATAAATAATCCACGAAAAGAACAAGATGTGATGTTATCATTCCGGTGTGCGTCAGGAAGAGAAGCCCCGTTAAAGCGGTGAAGTTTTAAAACAGCCACGACCCGTACATGGATTATTTTCAGAAAATCACAGGAATACTATGACATTACTCAGGAAAACAGGTAATTTACTAAACTAATAAATTGATGGAACAATATCGGGAGGTCTGCTGAGGGAATTCCAAAACTTCGAAGGAGGAATGTGCAGCACATAGGCAGACCCATCAACTCAGGTACAGGATAATTACTGAAAACACAAAAAGTTTTAACAAAAACTCATCATAATTACACAGCTAAATATGCTAAATAAGTGCCGTGATAATTGAAGCTCATTTGTAAAGCTTTCCTTACCTTCATCAATTCATCGTTGAACTTTTTGGCGATTCAGAAGAGGAAGAGGAATCTGAAAAACTTAATGTCAGCTAATGTTAGTTATGTAATCAATTGTTTACAAATACCTGTACATGGATTATTTTCAGAAAGTCACAGGAATTCTATGAAGATACCCAGAAATAAAAGGTAATTTGCTAAACAAATAAATTGATGGAGCAACTTTGGGGGGTCGGCTTATAGTCGAGTATATAAGGTAGTTTCAATCATTTGTTTCTCTGACACACTATGATTATACTACTAATTTACATATTTTGCTTACCTATACAGGCATATTTCACACATGTTAAATGGTAATAATCTTCATTATGCCATAAATTCCAGTACACAAAGCAAAGGCAGATGCAGACAGAACTCCGGTCTGACAGACGGGCTGAGCGAGGTGATGCTAACCTGACTGAGTCAAACATCTTAAAGATATCTCCTGTTACTGTTGTGGTTTTACACAGCACATTGATCTCCACCACCCACCTTCAGAATTCACCATTTTACAGCAACATCAACAGATCAATTTATAACAACAAAGATGAACACAGGTCCTGAGCTAACGAGGTCACAACAGACACACCCACTAAGTTACTGCATCCAAACAGCTCATACTGCATTGCACAATTCCAAAATGGCGGTATCCTTGTCATGGTATGTTGACTTAAGTCTCTTTCACTGCAGTCTACAGAAACAGCTGACTCACGCCTGCTGCTGGCACTGAGTGGCATCAATGAACTCCATTTCTTAAGGACTTTACTGTGCACATCTTTTGCTGCTGTTCCTTTGTATGTCTTTTAAACTTTGCTGGGGCTTTAAGTCTTATTTCACAATTTTAGGATCTTTTCCACTGTCGGGCTAAATGGTTCTGAGCACAGAGAGGAACTATTGCAAGGGTGTTTCTACCTGGTGGTGTTTCTACGGTTTAGTGCAGAACACTTACAAACCGTGGTGCCCAGCACGATTTTCTCGGCACAGACAGACAACCGTGCTCAGTCCAGCAGAACCATTAAAGTAGACAGGCATAATGATGTAGGAGTTCACTGATTGACTCTGCATCCAACGTCTTCACATCCTCTTCTGTAAAGGTCAGTAGAGAAGCTAAAATAAAAATACCTGAAACTGTGATGGTCAGTGGAGGATACACTCGCATTAATTGACACCTGATAAAAAACACCGAAGATCAGTTGGAAGGAGGAAAGAGAAATGAAAAAGTGTTCTTATAACTGAATCACTGGCAGCACAGAGGATTCATCAGACCTCCAAACAATGCAGAAAAAAATAAAAGAGCTCAAACACACGTACAGGAAGGACAATAACAGCACAATAACAGCAAAAGTGGAGCCGCTAGGAAAACAGACTGATTCTACAAACTTTTGGACAGCATGTTAGGATCCTGTCCTTTCATGCGGAATGACGGTGTACTAGATTCGTCCTTTTCCCTCCATGGCAACACAGAAAGCGATGGTGAATGATTATGGTAAGTTGTAGCAACTAGTTCCATTCATACTTTCATACATACTTATTAAACAGTAGGCTAATCAAAGGATAAGTCAGGCATTTTTTAAGTTAAGCCTTTTATTTTAAATGATACGGATAATTTTCAGCGATGCAGTAATCTCATCTCCTAGCGACTGCGTTCCAAACACGAAATGTGCTGCTTTCACTTCCTGTCTGGTTTTAGCAGCGCCACAGATGGAAACAGAAACAAATCCGGAGCAGTGTAGAATGGTACAAAGCATCCCTGATAACCATTCAGCCCTACTGTGGAAAAGTGCCTTTTGAGATGAAGTGCAACTTATAAAATGTTCTAAACTAAGAATTTAGAAACCACAGTTGAAGGAAAGTGTATTTATGTGATAAAAAGTAAAAAAGATTTTTCTGAGAGTCTAGCAATGGCTTAAAGCCTTGTGTTCAATATTGTCCTGCAAATCTCCTGTGGTGAGTCACGTTGTTTGTGTGTGTGTGTGCGAGTGTGCGCACGTGCGTTGTGCTTGCACACTGCTTCTGTGTGTTAACTAGCTGTGGCTAAAATCCAGTTTTAGTTTAGACATATTAAATGAAAAAGGCTGATGTTTCAGACATGGTGTTGAAGTCAGATTCTGCTGCCATAGTTTTGTTTGGTATATGGCTGAAATGATGACAGTGATAAAGAACTCCATGTAGAAAGTACAGTAACCATCTTTCTGTTTTAACTTTGTCACTCCTACTGTCAGACATTGCGACAATGAGCAAAGCAAGTGTTCTCATGGCTTTTGTAGATATGTTGTTCTTCTCTTGAAAGGTATTATATTATTATTATTTTCTTGGAACCTCATTTGTGTGTTCCAAGTCTTAAGTTGTTAATAAGCATGTTTATTTTGAAAAACCAAAACTGTTGCAATACTACGGTCAAGCATTTGAAAAGAAAATGTTTAAACCATTATTATTTCCTAAACTGTAACCATGCCGTGACATCCCTACTCTGATTTCTGTTGTTATACTCGTGCTTCTCTTTGGGGAAGCTCAGTGGTAAGCACTGTTGCTGCGCAGCTAGAAGGTCTTGGGTTCCATGATCTTGTGGGTGTGTGTGAAAAATGGTTGCGTTAGGTTAACGCTCCTGCCTCCTAACGCTGCTTATAGTATGAATTTCCCCCATGGAAGTGTGGGGTCAGTTAAAAAACTTATAACAACGAGAAGAGTTGGAATAATTTTGTCTGTTTGTTGCTCTGATGTGCTCTCATGCAGTTAGTTTTAACTTTGTGTGCACTAAAGCAAAGTTTCCGAGCAAAACTGACCTGTTCTAAGTCAAGTCAGGTTTATTTGTAGCCCAACATCACCTCCAACGTCTCAAAGGGCTTTACAGGCCCACACATCAACTTCACCAGCCCAAAATCTCTGAGAACACGAGGAAAAATTCAGTAAAAACCTGATCATTTCAGGAAAAATGGAAGAAACCTTGGGTGAGGCAATTTAAAGACAGATTCCCTGTCGTTTAATGTTCAGGTGTGACAAATTACAAAGGCACAAAATGAATGAAACATAACAGGAAGGTATAAAACAGAAAATAAGGCATGATCCTGTAAGATGTAATCAATTTGAAATCATTGTCAATTCTTTCAGTAAAAGAAAATGGACAAGTTCTTTAAACAAAAAACTGTCGACCAGGAGCCTGGACATGATCCACTTCCCATTGGTAGCGAGCAACAGAAAAATAAAACCAATCAGTGAGCAGGCAGTACGACAACGACGGCCTTATGTTTGACTTCCTTTTCCCGCTGTGCCTTGTTTGGAGAGAAGCTGTCAAACGAAGTTAGTTTCTAAATAAACTAAAACCAACAGAATCTGAGCAAACATTCATCCCAGCTAACAAGGAAAAAAACTATTTGTGCATTTGAAGGATCAAACTGAGAACGAAGCGAGCTTAATCAGAGGTGCCTGAAAAGCATTCTGTAAAGGTTGGCTGAGCAATTAGGAAGAAAAACGCGGTTTTGAAGCTTGTTACAAAATCCAGCCGCACATCATTAATGATAGAATACAGCAGAGCCCTCGTCACATGATTAACAATACAGCTTTAGCAACATGTTTTTGAACTCCAAGCTCCTTAGACAATGCTCAAAAACAAAAAAAAGATAACGGAAGATCTTGTGCCTGTATACTAAAATAATTCAGTTTTCTGGAATTTAAATGTTACGGGTCGCTGGCTGAGGACCACAAAAAAACATTAGTGTTCGCTCAAGCTGTGCAACTTTATTACTCAATATTATTAACATCTAACAATTATTTCTTCATTTTCCTTACTCAAATCTTGCTTCTATTACTTCTACTTCTACTTATGTTTTACCATAATAACTGTTCACTAAAATATATTACCTTGTACAAAAACATTTATCTATAACAAGAATGATTGCAACATAAAACTATCATTTTGTTTTTTGCACATGACAATACACCTAATAATAATAATAGCAAACTATAACTGCCTGAAATATGTTTTTGAAAACTGTTAATATGGTATCAGTTCCTCTCTGTAGCCAGTTCAACAAATAGGCTAATGGTAAACTGGAGCTCTCCAAAAACATTAATATTTCACAAAAAACATTTAAACATTTCCCTCATACATCACAAAAGTGCTAAAACAAACTGTAATGTTTAAATATGTAGAGTTTTATGCATTACCTGTGGATCAGTGAGAACATAAAAAGTTTGTGTTCTCTATGAAGCGCTGTATAGGACAAAAATCTATGTTTCACTCACACACACGCTAGCAAGACCATGCATACGGTACTAAGAACCTCATATCGCACACACACATATATATGAAAGCACGCATACACACTAGTATAACCATGCATAGACACTACTACAATGCAGACTATACATGTGTGAATGATACATCATACTAGTGTGTGTGTGAGGCAGTAATGTCACAGAAGAGGCGGGGCTAAAACCGGAAGTCATGAATAAACAAAAACCAGAATAAAAGCATAATGTAGAGATTTGTTGGGCTGCTAGTTATTGTTATNCATGAATAAACAAAAACCAGAATAAAAGCATAATGTAGAGATTTGTTGGGCTGCTAGTTATTGTTATTACACTACAGTGTTACACACAAAACGGCAGATCTGGGGGCTGGATGATATTAAAAAAATGTATCACAATATTTGTTTTTTTATATTGATCAATATTGATATATATCATGATATGGCAAAGATTCTGTTGCGGTTCAAGTCTCTTGAACTATTAACCAACTGAGAAACTGAAACTGAACTGAAAAATCCCTCTTTTTAAACAGTCTACATTGGTATCATATCTTTTCCAATAAGGAAAGCTACAGCACACGTGATTCTTTGTCTTTTTGTTTTTTATTCACATGGTTTGACAGCAGGAAAAGCAGACTGTATGGTAGTTTGTTGGTGTGGAGCGTCTCCGAGGGCTTTGCTGTGGACGGATGGACGGGTTTGTGTGACCCTGTAAAGCGGCTGCACTCTGTGCTAAACTGGACGACAGCGCTTCAGACGGTAAAATAAACAAACATTAAACCTGTATGTGTGGAACGCGTCCTCCAAGCGGACGCCAAAATGGAGTATAAACAGAACCGCATATGCTGGAGGCGGGGCCTAGCCGACCCTCATAAAAAATATGCAAAAGTATAAACCAGGCTTTCATGCTAGCAGTAGCACATTGTTACAACCCTATTTGTCTAGGGGAAAGGAAAGCAACACAAAAAGCCGATGGAACAGGCGAAAAAAAAGTAATTTATTGTTTTAACGCTGAAATGTTGAATAAACACAGTAATGGAATACCAACAGCAAACTGAAATTTAAGGCTAACCACAAACTGAGGAGGAAGCAGCAGTGGTGCCAGTGAAAACAACAATAACATAACAAACAAAAGATATAACAAATAAAATCTTCCTTCAATCAAATGAGAAACAACAGAAAGCGACTCACCTAAATCAGTCAGTGAAAACCAAACTAGACATAAACTAATCCAACTGATCACTGTGTTATCCAGCCAGATATCAAACGTAGGAAACACAGTTTCAACCAATCAAAAACAGTCACAATGGCAGAGCAAATCACACAAACACACAGCTCTCTTTAACACAGGTAACGGAATGGACTGCACACAGAGACGCAGCCATCACAGTGAGAGTCTGCAAGGTATTTGTAAGACTCCAGTGTCTAATCGGGAATCCTCATTGGTGGAGCAGATGTAAGCATCCTCCAATCAGACTGCTCTTGCCAAGTGCAGGAGAAGTTGTGGGTGCATCCTGTAAGAGGAGAATGGACCAATCGTTGGTACTGCTCAGCCGATGTTGTCCCTCCTCCGTTGGCCGACCAATAGGGGGAGTGGCTCAGCACAGTCTGTTTTGCATCTTCACGCAGGAGTGGTAAACAGAGAGAGAGAGAGAGAGTGATGGAGAGCGAGGGAGCTACAAAGAAACATGTTATTGGGCCATCCACACAGTGACGGTCATAACACACACACATACACACACACTTATGATAGGATTGTAGATTGAAGCTTAGGGCATGGACGGAGAGTGAAGGGTAAGTACTGATGTCACACTGGGGGGGTTTGACACTTTATCAAGCCTCTGATGAGACTCACCTGGAAGAGGTCACTCTCACCTGATTTGAAGACAGCGGCCATTACGCCACCGCAATCTTTGGAAGTGTTTTTTGTGAGACTGTTTGCATTTGCCATTCGCTTTTGTTTTGTTTATAAAATAAAATCTGAACTACCTAAATAGAGAACAGTGGGCTGGACCAAACCAGTGTGGCCTACGCTGGAACGACCGCCGAGTAACAGCCAGCCGAGTCCTCCAGACAGGGAGAGACTACACTCACAAGGGTGAGAAAGGAACATCTTCACATTAATTGTATCACATAGGGTCAGACTCTCAGGTTACGGGCACGTTAGGCTGAAAAGTAGGCAATGAGTGTAACTTCCACTATAGTCTGGTGTCCAGCTTTCATAACACACACAAGTGTTTGTGAGAACAGTGTTTGCACTTTCAAACTCACAGCGCCTCTTTAAGTTCATCACAATTATTTCCTGATACTAAAAAACATGTTGAGAATGGGCTTTTGTGCTGCAGGTAGAAACAGAAAGTGGTTCTCTACCTGCACCAGGTACACACTGTCTCCCTTTTCTGCTCAGGTTATTCAGCTCAGGACAGGTGAATACAATCAGGTCAGGTGATGAATTTCATTGCAGTCAAATCTGGGGGAAACAGATAAGAAAAATGAAGAGTGAGAGACAGAGTATGCACGATCTCTCTTACACACACACACACACACACACACACACACACACACACACACACACACACACACAGCCTGCTATAGGTACACAAATGAGTGTTCAGAGAAGAGCATACTTTGCATTTTTCCTTTAAGAGCATGCATACGTAGGTGCATATCATTTATGTGTATGCATATATCTACTAGTGGCTTTGATTACATTTTAAAACAAACACATTTCCAACACACACAAATAAATAAATAAATATACACACACACACACACACACACACACACACACACAGGGTTGGACTGGCCATCAGGAGAGGCGGGACTTTTCTCAGTGGGCCGCAGCCATTGGTGGACCGGCCAGTGGCCTTTGCACTGCACAATATAATATTAATTAAAGCTAAAAGGTACAAATTAGGATCCCAATCTGACCCTGTATATATATATATGTATGTATGTATAAAGAGTTGCTCCGTGCACAGCCAACAAAGTTTGTCACAGTTTTACTCACTGTGGCTCATTTTTCACTCTATGGAAGCAGCACAATCATGGCTATACCATAGATAGGAAGAACTCAAAAATGTGCAGTACAACACAGTTATAATGTCAAAAATCATAAAAAGAAAAAACGCAAGTTGAATTTTTTTGATAATTTATTTTACAAAAGTTGAAAAAAATCTCAGATATTTACACAACATTTTCCCAAGTGCCCACAAGTGTTTCCAATATTGGAAAAAAAGGGGGGGCTCCACATACTTTTCATAATGAACTATTTACATTTTTACAGCCTCTACAAACTAGGCGTTTTTACACTACTCTGCACACCAACTCTAAAACGTCATTTCAATATCCAGAAGCACCAGAGTTGAAATACGTTTCTGTACTTCCTCATTGTCTTATGGTGCACTGAATAATACTGGATCAGCTGGTCCCAAAGATCTACACCACCCAGCTTGTTGTACTCTGTCACCAAGGTTGGTATGGGGACATTTGGATCTGCCATCTGTCCCTTTTACACTCTTTCTCACAGTTTCACCTGGGTAAACAGTGTGAATTGTAGAACAGACAGTCACCTCTCTAATGTCCATCCACTTCGTGAAAAGCAGTGGTCCATTTCTAATCCACCTTATTGTTCTTCTGCAGGACTTTCTTGTTATTGCATTTATTTTTGTAGTTGGGGTTTCTCTCCTAGTGTCCCTGTATGTGCCACATGCATGAACCTTCAAAGAAAGAAGGTCCTTGAAGAGCTTTGGGCTTGTGTAGAAATTATCACAGTACAGGGATAACCTTTTCCAAGGTAAGGGTGATCCATCAAGCCCATAACAGAGTCATAAGAAAGTCTGTGTCCAGCTGTGAATTGGGATCTGCCTGCATAGACAGTGAAATCACTGGTGTAAACGCTGCAGGAATCAGCTAGGACAAAGAGCTTTATGCTCCACTTGGTGGGTTTGTTTTTGATATATTGACGCATTTCAGTTTTAGCTTTGGTGGCTACCATTCGCTCATCTATTGAAACTTTTTGATGGGGATGATAAAATGCCTTGCATGTATTCCGCAAACGGTCATATAATGGCCTGAGTCGGTGCAGGGGGTCATATTCAGGTGTGCCCTTTTTCTGGTCATTCCCAGCATCTTCTTGGGGATCACTCATGTGCAGGTTCCATGATATTACTTGGAAAGCATTTGTGGACATGACTGAGGCTGGAAACAAAAAGACGCTAAAAAACGACTTCTGTCTCCAGTACTGTGTCACAGCTTTAGAATCACCATTGATTTCTGCAAATTTGCAGAAGTCGACGGGACTGATGTCACTCCACTTGAATTTCTTTCCCTTACCAATGTTCTTTTTGGCCTGTTTATTTGTGTTGTCACAGATGATCCTGACAATGTTGTCATCAAAAAATGATTTGAACAGCTCAGAGAGACTGGAGTTGTCTGTTGTCCCAAATCCTTGCACTCCAGGTGTCCAAGCAGGGCAAAACACTGTGAGAGGCTCAGGCAATGAATCTGGTTGATGTTCTGTCTGCCATCCAGCAGCAGAGTCTGTTGCTCCAGGTGACACTGCAGTCATTGTTTGACATCCACGTCCATACCTGTGACCACGTTCATTTGTCTGCTCAGACTCTGATATCGAAGTGCTTGCTGAGACAGAACTCATCTGTGATGAAGGGGATGATGGTGGAGCAGAACCGGGCTGTCCACCTGAAGTGGGGGGTCCTGTATTGTCATCATCAGATCTAAAAGAAATAATGTGATATTTATAATATTATTATAATATATAATAGTCATAAATATATAATAAGAATATAAAATAAAAACACAGCAGTGAAGTGATAGTCACAATATCTTGTCTCAATGAAATGAAGTCCATCAGTACATTTATAAATACATCCTTGATTACAGCATATCAGAATATAAAAAATTATATAGTTCTATAAGAACAAAACCCCAATACATGATAAAAAAAAAAAACCTTCCCCTATTCAGTAATTTAATTTCAAGACAATCTACCCACTTGTACAATCTATACAATGTGAATAAATGANTCAGTAATTTAATTTCAAGACAATCTACCCACTTGTACAATCTATACAATGTGAATAAATGAATAAATTGCATAAAGAGAATACAAGAAATATTGTTGACCAGCATTTTTCTACACAATGTCTGGGTCAGGAGATGCACCTAAACTTCTGATCATTAAGTGGTGCTATATCCCTAGATATAGCACCACATGCTAGAGCACCAAATTAAACAAATTAGACGAAAGTATTATGCTTGTTCATCTATTTATTGAGGAAAATGATCCTGGGAAAAGGTATGTGAACCTCTAGTTTGATCAGTTTATTTGAAGGGGAAAACAGAGTCAGGTGGACCCATCAATAGGATGCCAGTTAGGTGTGAGTTTGTGAGGCCCTGCCTTACTAAAAGAACAGAAATCTGGGTCTTCACTGTCAAAGTCTGATCTTCACAACACAGGTTTGTGGAAGTGTCAGGGCTCGAACAAAGGAGATTTTTGAGGACCTCAGAAGAACAGTTGTTGATTCTCACCAGGCTGGAAAGGGTTAAAACCATCTGTAAAGAGTTTGGACTGCACCACTCCACTGTCAGATNCTCACCAGGCTGGAAAGGGTTAAAACCATCTGTAAAGAGTTTGGACTGCACCACTCCACTGTCAGATTGTGTACAAATGGAGGAAATTCAACACTGTTGTTACCCTCCACAGGAGTGTCGACCATCAAAGGTCACACCAAGAGTAAGGTGTGTAATAATCTGTAAGGTCACAGAGAACTCCAGGTAACATCTAAGGAACTAAAGGCCTCTCTGTCATTGTCTGATGTTCATGTTCATGAGTCCACCATCAGGAGAACACTGAACGACAGTGGTGTGTATGGCAGCAAGAAGAAAGCCCCTACTCTTCCACAAGAACATTGCTGCCTGTCTTTAGTTTGCTAAATACCACATAAAGAAGCCAGAAGGCTGCTGGAACAATGTTCTGTGGACGAGACCAAAGTAGAACTTTTTGGTTTGAATGAGAAGCGTTATGTTAGCTGAAAAGCAAACACTGAATTCCAACATCAGAACCTTATCTCATCTGTGAAACATGGTGGTAGCAGGATCATGGTTTGGGACTCCTTAGCTGCCTCTGGACCAGGACAGCTCACCATCATTGATGGAACTATGAATTCTCAATTATACCAGCAAATTCTACAGGAAAATGTCAGGGTATCCATCCGTGAACTGAAGCNATGAATTCTCAATTATACCAGCAAATTCTACAGGAAAATGTCAGGGTATCCATCCGTGAACTGAAGCTCAAGACAAAGTGGGTCACACAGAAAATAATGACCCTAAATACACAAGTCGTTCTACCAAAGAAATGTTAAAGCAGAAGAAATTTAATGTTTTGGAATGGCTGAGTCAAAGTCTGGACCTTAATCCTATAGAAATGTTGTGGAAGGACCTGAAGCAGCAGTTCATGACAGGAAGCCCACCAACATCCTGAGGTGAAGCTGTTCTGTAAAGAAGAACGGGTTAAAATTCATCCAAGCCGACATGTAGGACTGATCAACAGCTACCAGAAACGTTTAGCTGCAGTTATCACTGCAAAAGGGGGTCAAAGCAGTTACTGAAAGTAAAGGTTCACATACTTTTGCCACACACAAATATGTAACATAGGATCATTTTTCTCAAGAAGTAGATGAACAAGCATAATGTTTTTGTTTAATTTGTTTAATTAGGTTCTCTTTATCTAGTTTTAGGACTTGTGTGAAAATCTGATCAAGTCTTAGGCCATATTTATGCAGAAACAGAGAAAATTCTAAAGGGTTCACAAACTTTCAAGCACCACTGTAGATATATGTATATATATGAGTAACAGCATCTCTGTATGCAGCTTCCAGGCAGCAAGATTGATTTTACAATGATGAGATATGTTTTAAAGTTTTCCTCAGATTTGGACCTTCATCCACAACATATTGGGATTTTCCATCCTCACAAGCTTATTTATGCAAAAACACCTGTTATATGAAAATCATTTGATGAACCTTTCACACATACACACACACACACACACACACACACACACACTGGTATGATTCCAGNGAACCTTTCACACATACACACACACACACACACACACACACACACACACTGGTATGATTCCAGTGTCAACTGGATGTGGAATTTGGTTCCATTCCATCACACGTCCACATGCTGGCATTGATATTTTTTTGGCGTTGCCATCAGAATCTCACACCGTGCCACTTCTTCATCACTCCTGAGGGGCTTTTAAGCTGCTGTTGTGACATTCTTGTCAAACTGTAGCAGCAGCGAAAACAGTCATTTACACTCAGTCTGTGAAAGAAACATAACTTTGTCTTTCAACTCTTGTTATTCCTCTTGTTTTCTTCTGTTTTATTCTGAAGGCAGACATTCTGAGTTTCATACTCCTAAACATTCCTCCTTTCACTTCCACTCGTTTACTTGCCACCCTCATCCACTCTTCTCTGTCTCAGTCCCATTATTCTTGTGTACCACATATAAATGGACTTGCCACAGCCTTGTTTTTGTCTCTGTGATTTAACCTCCTCCTCTGGTTTGTTGTCTTTCATTTTTCTCTTCTATCCCTCCTCTCACGCTACAGTACTACTTGTTTACCTGTCAGGTCTCTCTGAACGCCGCTGAGCCTCGGCGAAAAGTCAAAATGATTCAGTTGGTTTAAGTAAATGCAGTATGTGAACATTCGTGTTCATTTTCCGTGCGATCAGTTGTTTATTCTTTAATATTCAGACAGTGTGTATTAGCCGACTTACACTCATGAACACATACTTGTTCCACCTGATACTATAATGATTTTTATGAATACATCATATCTTATGCCTGTTTGGTTTTTGAATGTGGTTCAGTAAATGACTATTGTTGTTATTGTTATTGATGTTGTTGCTGTATGTAGAACATATATGAGTAGTAGTATGAATGTCACAGTATGACTACACGATTGTGTTCAGAAATTTTTTTTTTTTTAAAGAATTAACGTTTTACTATTTATGTGGGAAAATGGAGGAAAAATGAATGCTGACATCATTGACATAATGACATTGACATCACTAATTATCAAGCTAGTGGGGGGGGNGGTCAACAGATCCTACATTAGGACATTAAAAGCAACGAGACAAAGGGCATTTTCACACCTAGTTCATTTTGACCATTTGTTTCAAACGTTTGAGTATTATTATTTTATAATTTTAATTCCTTTTCTTTATTTTAATTTCATGTCTTTTACATCTTATGTAAAGCACTCTGAATTACCTCTGTATGGTGCTATGAAAATAAACTTGCCTGGACTGTTTCCTTCTGAAGTTCAGTTTGTGTAGGCATATGTGAATACTAGGAACTTGGCTTTGCACCAAAACAACCGGACTGAGACCATCTCTGAATCCACTCAAACTGTGGATTGGTTCATTTGTAGTGAGAATATGATCTGCACTAGTCCTGAACCAAATACGAACCAGAAAGGGTCCCAAACACAAAACTATTAAACACATGAAACAAACTTTGCTGCAGTTAAACTCCAGCTGTGATGCTCAAATCAAACGGATGCTGTTAAAGGTGGAAACACATCAATGTTAGCTAACACGTGTTTAGATGAACGTGTTCAGGTTAGCGTGTGCTTGTATGTTGTCAGCATGTTGCTCCATTCGCCTGTTCAGCATCTGAAGGCAGCATGTCTTCTTTATATCATGTGAAGCAACATGTGGTTTTCCACACGTCTTGAAGTCAGATTCAGCTCCTGCTGTCATAGGCTGGATTTACACGACCACACACATGCGACCTGATTCTGATCTTTTGCTCACGTGACATGTATTGGATTTGCTTCCTGAAGATGTAACTGGTTAAAAGCCACATGGAATCGAATATTCTTAGATCCATTTTGGGCCTCTTGCATATATGGAAATAAATCAGATACGTATCGGATGTGACCAATGTGACTGCTGTCTAAATCCACAGATCAGAATTTCCTTCCCATTCTGTCTCTTACATAACGTTCTGCTTTATCTGCATATGATGATGTCAGCATCAATATGATGATGCTCTGTAAACAGAAATGGAGGACATGCTATATATATCAGACATGCTGATGTGTGTTTGTCAAATAGACGTGTTAATGTGTGATAACAGGCTCCTGTTACAGCAGCAAAACTCCACCTGCTTCTCCTCCATGATTAACCAATGAACATACATGTCCTGATGGAGAGATAAATGCTCACACAACATATCAGATGTTTCTCTCTGCATGTGAAAGTTTTAACCTGCTGATCAGATTTTAAATACTTCTCTCATCTTAGTCCATTGAAGTGTTTTCTTTACATGCGTCTCAGAAATGTGCGCATATGTAGCTGCATCCTGCTGCTACAGGTCAAAGGGGTCAAAGTGTGTAAACACAGGTATCAGATATGAATTGCTTAAAAAATAAAATGTAAATACACTGAACAAAATAATCAGATATAGGCAAAAGATCAGAATTGAGCATCAAGACTTGCAGAGTAAATCCAGCCATAGTTTTCTTCTTTATGGATCAAATGATGCTATGACTAGGAAAGGATCCACATTCATCTTTGTTCATCTGATTTGCTTTGACACCATAGAAACTACTTCCTGTTTGGATTTTCTTTCTGACCAATGAGCAGAGAGAGAATGTTGTCACATGACTTTCGCTGATATATTTTGGTTTGATTGGATGTTTTTCTGTGTGAAACTGAACCAAACCAACAATTTAGTCTCTGATTCAGACGAGAGCAAAAATATACAGATCTGAAAACACCATAAATAACAAAGGAAATCTCTGCTAAAGATGTTAGTGTAGGTTGGTGCATGTATGTGGGGATATTTCACACCTTAGATAGAGCTTGTCATTATTATTTGGATGTAGGGAACAAATCCAAATAACTACTACATTTTGGAAGCAAGCCCAAAAAAAGGCAACCCACAACTAATGATATTTATAAGCCACTTTACAAATAATGTCAATGTGGAGTCAGTGATGCTGGTTCCTCACACTGTGATTACACAACATGTCATGTAAATTCAGAGAATCAGAATCTATTTTTCATGTATACGTCTTATCCAGTGGGGTCCAAAAGTCTGAGACCACTGTGAAAATGCTTCTATTTTGCATTCTTTTTTAATGTAATACCAGATTTTTCATTCCAAATAATAACATCATCTTAACAATTAGAGTGAAAAGTTGAAAAATGTCCATGAATGTCAGAATATCTTAGTATTTGGTATGAATGTCAGAATATCTTGATATTTTAGTATGAATGTCAGAATGTCTTAGCCCCTTTAGCTTTAATGACAGCATCACTCCAGCTAACATGGACTCCACAAGTTCGTAAAAACCTGATGAGCCAAGTTATCCAGCATGATGTGACGATATTTCAAAGAGCTTCTAGTGACATCAAACTTTCTGATTATGTCCACATTTACATGGAAAACATCACAGATTTTACATGTGGTCTCAGACTTTTGGACTGTACTGTATATTCCTTTATTAACCAGAGTGCAGACCAAAAAAGAACAGCCAAACTGGAGTGTAACGTGCTGTGAATGTACTGGCTGATGAGCTCAGTGGCTCTAAGAAAGGCCTGGTGTTGTGAATAAGGAAGCAATTTCTATCCACAGCACTCTATAAACCATCAAGAACCATTCACAATGACACACACACACACACACACACACACACATTTAGCAGACACATGCCTTTAATGTGAGCTATTATCTGACTCACTTTGTCAGATGTTAAGAGTTTGCTTTACATGAGTTTGCTTGGCATGACATTTGTTGCCAAGGACAAACAGTGAACTGAGATATACGTTTTCCTTTTCAGCTCACCCTCTGCTGTTTGTTCATCTCTCCTCTGTGTTAAAAGACCATACCATTGCTTTTGCACGTTTGAATCCAATAAATACAGCCCGCTTGTTTTTCCTACCTTCCAAACTGCCATTGGTTTCAGTCCATTCCGATGTTATTAAAATCAACTTGTAGAGATTTGAAACATGCTTGAGATAAATGATCCGTCACAGAGAAAATGATATCATTCTTATATTTGTCAAAGTTAATTTAACCGATTCAAACTACACACACACACACACAAAAAAAAAAGTATGTCTTTGCCAGGTAATATCATCCCAGGAGAAGATGGCTTTTACAGAGAAATTAAAAATGGCCATGCTTTCTGCAATCAAACATTCATGTTAGCAGATAAAACATTTAATTTTAAGGTGAATATATCACCTGAACATTTGATTTTGAAAGATTAAAGGATTTAGTAAAATAGAAAGGAAACTAAAATATGATTTTATATTTTGAAAAAATGGTTGGCAGTAATGTTTATTTATTGGGCTCAAACCTGCAAAATGAACGGTATGGCACTCTCTCTTTATGCACTCCAGCAGCTGTCCTCTGCTGAAACCAAACACGCTGAGAGAATCTACAGATCAATGAATGTGCTGTGTAAAGCCTCATTATAACCAAACACTGGAACCATCGATACACAACAAAGCAAATTGCTTCTCCTTTGCTGCGTGCAGGATAGAGTATCTAAGGCAAGGGTACTCAAATACAAATCTTAAAGGTCCACAAAGAAAATTTTCAATAAGACGGGTGGAACTGAAACTACCTGCACTATCACTATCAACTCTCAATCTGCGCTGTCACTCTCAATGAACCCAGTGCTGTGTCGTGGAGATGACGGGATGCTGAATGTGATTGGACCAAACCAAAGCAGAGTAGACATTCTCACACAGACANGAGATGACGGGATGCTGAATGTGATTGGACCAAACCAAAGCAGAGTAGACATTCTCACACAGACATTTGGTTTCACTTTCTCCGCTGCAGAGAAAGCGGAGAATATTGACTTGTTGTGTTGCAGCGATGGCTCAGAGAGAATACAAATAATACATGTGAATAGTATAATTTGCTCAGAGTCTGGAGACAGTTGTGGTTCGGGCTGGAACCAGACCAGAGTGTGGATTTTGAGGATGACTGATCTAAGGGTTTCAGAGTATCTAAGGGTTTCAGAGTATCTAAGGTTTCAGAGTATGTAAGGGTTTCAGAGTATCTAAGGTTTCAGAGTATGTAAGGGTTTCAGCGTATTTAAGGTTTCAAAGTATCTAAGGTCTCAGACTAAAGTTTCAGGATATCTAAGGTTTCAGAGTATCTAAGGGTTTCAGGACAGAAAGGAATCAGTCTCCCACCAACTATACAATCCTCATGGGACACGAGGTGAACCTGCCTTTCTTTTTCCTTTTTCCTGAGTCAGCAGAAAGTTGTTCTTGATTGTATGACAACCATCTTGGTTTGTGCACGTGTACTGGTGTGTATTTATATTTCATGACATTGATGTGTATCAGGGTTAAGTGTGTGTGTGTGTGTGTGTGTGTGTGTGTGTGTGTGTGTGTGTAAGTGTAACACTGTGAAAGGAAGTTTCTGCTGCAGCACAATAATCTACCACAGATTTTCACGGCCTGGATTCCTTGGAACAGACTGGACTCGTATAAGAAGCTGTCAGATGGTTTCCAGATTATTGTGTCAGACAATCTGGTACCTCAGCATCAGGAAGGTCAAATGTCTGTCAGACACAGATGTCACTAATTTCCACAATCTTATTCACAGAAGAATCCATGTAGATTGTAGACCTGATAGTTCTCGGTAAGTATAATGACTAATTTAGTTTGGAATTTTTGGTCTGAAAGAACCTGATGAGCTTGTGTGTTAGAGGATCACATGTTGTGCCTCTCTCATGCTTCACTCCCTTCATTTTTCCTTACATCACTGGATATGATGTCATCCTCAGCAATCTAAGCCCACCCCATTCCTCACCCCGCCCTCAGCCTTTCTTTGAGGTACAAAGCTTCATCTCACTCAGCACCATTGCTCGTCTTCATTTTCCCACCTCCTCCATCGCTGCCTTCCACTCTCAACTACTTTCACTCTCTCTATCTTTCTCTCTCTACCTGTCTCTCTGTACCTCTCTTTTCTCTATCTCTCTGTCTTTCTCTCTCTCTGTACCTCTGTCTCTCTCTCTGTATCCCTCTCTCTCTCTCTATCTCTTTTTACCTCTCTCTCTCTCTCTCTCTCTCTCTCTGTATTCCTCTCTCCTCTCTCTGTACCTCT